>JAUMHD010001009.1:0-19010 GCA_032359135.1 Ulvella scutata
ACCACCAGAGACCCTTCACGCACCCGGCTCAGAAGCTCGAAAAAAAGACAAGAGGTGGCTCTGGCCGGACCGGGGTTTAAACCCGGGACCTCGTGGTAAGAAGCACTTTCACGCTCACGGGCCCGCGGCTGAAGGTTCGGTTCTCTCATTTTGGTTGCGGTTGGTGATATGGGTTCTTGCATGTATGCAGGCCGGCCTGACCGCACTAGTTACATTCAAGTTCTTGTGAAACGATCTCAAGCGTTCAGCAACATGAAGTCCGCATCCGAAGGTTCGTCTCACAGCTTCATTGGCGTGACTGTGTTTTGTGACTAATGTAATGGAACACACCTCGTCTCAGCGAAAACCTCACGGGAGCTCCATGGAGTTGTAGCAAGTACATGTTTGACTGGGGGTATCCAAATCTTTGGCCCTCAAATATGAACATCACAGAAAATGTCTTAAGGGGTCCCATGGTTGCAAGAAGCATGTCAGCGTGATGTAAGGAAACGCCCTCAAAATCACACAAGCAGCCCTCACAATAGTTACATACAATGACTGAAGGTGCTGAATCCCCAGACTGCACAGTTCATGTGCAGGGAAGGGCACAGCAGTCACAATAATGACAGACAGTGTGATGGAGTGTGACCTCCTTCATGGCGCTCAAAAGACTCAGGTGCGATGAACAAGCACAGTCTCTGTCAACTTGACCATGGAATAGATCGATTGTTCGTGTACATTAGGTCTTCGGAATGCAACAGTGAAAGTTTGCCGCAATGTTGCATGTCTCGTGTTCACGTTCTATTATCTCAGACTGCAATGTGCAGCTGGGGAATATGGTACATTCTCTGCCTTTCCTGAATGTAGCACAGAGGGCATGAACACTGCTGTACTATGCCTCTCTTGGGCAAACTTGCTGAAACCTTGCACATGCAAGTTCTTCCAGACGTTTTGGTAAACCCCCAGTAGCCATGCACATGCGTTGTAGTTTGCAGCAAAATTTCTATGTACTGCACAAAACGGCGTCGTCATGTGCCATGCCCCCGTCGTCTTCAAGTGACATCATCCGGAATGCAATGAATGCTGGAAGTGTGTTGGGCCTTTGGACTGGGCCTTTAAACTAGGTTCTCGAAGACTCCCGTGAGAGAAGCACGGCTACCATCGGTGACTGATAGTTCTCTTACATGTGCTGTCTGCCACAAGCCGAAGAAGCTTCGTGAACACCCACCCCCTGCTGAAAAAGCTCGAAATAGGCAACAACCCGAATAGCCGCACGCGTCGTGTCACTCACAGCAGACCCTCTTGCAGGTGCTTCGTAAAATGATTCTGGCTCTGGTGGTTTCGTCATGCTTCATGCTCTTCCAGTTCGTGGGTGGATATCTCACAGGCAGGTGCGCTGCAGTGCATGTTCATGGTGCCCATTCCCAAATGTATGTTGTTCAGTTAAATACAACAAAGCTACAAATGTCACCCTGAAATTATCTGGCAGACGCACGTACAGTCCTGACACAAGTTTGCACTTGTTCCAGCACGATTCAAGAAATCAAGTTACAGGAACCCATGCATGTAGTACATGGGTATTAATCCATGTATGCATCAAAGGTAGTCAATTGAGACATAGCATTCGAGGTGAAGTCTAATGAATTCTAATGAATTCTTATGCAATGGCGAGCTTTATGCATCAAATGTCGAATCATATATATGTGTCCATGTATGAAATTGCATGCACATGTGTGTGAAGTTGCGAACCAACGTTGCTCAATGTGTGCATACTCGGCCTGTTCAACCCAGCAGGACCTACTTCGTCAGAATGGCCACAAATAGGAGGAGGGGGGGGGGGGGGGGGGGGTTAGTGTTCCCGAACGAATGTGGTAGATCATATTAACTTTACCCGTTTTGGGCAATTTCTATTCAAGGTGCTTGCCGTATGTATGCATAAACGTCGTTGCAGGTTGACAATGAGTTTATTTGTTGCCGCAAAAATTCCTGTATATTTGAGGTGTGATAGAATGCTACTTGCAGTGTCGCCATCCTCACCGACGCTGTCCACGAGCTGTCCGATGCTGTCAACTACGCTGTTGCTATATATGCAACCGTACTGTCATCCAAGGCTTCGACATCAGACTACACCTTCGGATACCATCGGGCGGAGACCATTGGAGGGTTGATCAACGCAGTGTCGATATGCGTGCTGTCCCTCACGCTTGTGATCCAAGCAGTTGAGCGCCTGATACAACCGGAGCCGATCAACGGAAAATTGATGTTCATATTCTCTGCTGCTGGTCTTGGCATCAATATTCTGCTCCTTCTTACCTTGAAGCATGATCATGCTCATGGTCCTGATGATGGTCATGGCCACCAGTGCGGTCACGGTGATCACCAAAACACAATTTCCACGCCAGCGGCTGGTCAGGACCAACAAAGTACACCACCGCCATTGCAAGTGGTGCCAGCTGCAGGAAGCAAACCTCCCATGTCTCCCACGTCAGCAACTCATAAAAGGCGACACAGGCTCTCGATGGATCGAGGTTTAAGTCCCGATAGGTCAATAGTTTCATCTGTTGAAAGGCATCAGCGAGCTCGCGTGACTCCCACATCAGGAAACCGAAAACGACGACACAGACTCTCGATAGATAGAGGTTTAAGCCCTGATAGGTCGACGGTTTCATCGGTTGAAGGGCAGCAGCCAGAAACTGTTCAGTCTTTGATGGAAACTCTTCAGCAGCACCCAATATTCGAGGCCACCAGCCCCGACAGTCTCCCGTCAGAAATATGTGTTACTTTCCCGGACTTCGATGCAGAATCAATGAGTGGTTCAGCTCCGGAGCAGCCTGAAGGGCAGGGCAGTGAATGTCACCAGGCAAATGGCCAGAAGGCCTCAGCAGGGGCAGTTGCAGAAGGCAAGGAAGCAGATGAACACGTCTCATCTTACAGAGTGTCTGACACGTTTTTTTCAACTACGTCCTCTGAGGGCAAGTCTGGATCCGGACCTGCTGAAATGGGGCACCAAGCTGCTCGAGACGTGTGTGGAGCAGCGAAGGATGACACAATGAGCTCGCCATCACTCCCAACGGCAGAGGAGTCGCCACAACATCTGGGGGCACAAACCGCTCAAGAAGGTAGTGAGTTCATTGCGACGTCCAATCCCGTATTTGAACCTCGCCAATACGCGAAGGAAGCTTATCTAAGGCAGCAACCATACCCAGCGATCAGGACGGACGGTACCAGCGTGGCCACCGCCCCTGCAGACGCGCTTGAGCATTCTCATGCAGATGAAGAATGGCTTGACGTACAACAGCATGAACGTGAAGAGCGATCCAGAGTTGCAGCTGCTCCTTCCCCGTGCTGCAACAAAAAAGGCGCATCTGCTAGCGGGCATGAAGGATCCAATGTTTCGGCTGTTCCTCCCGCGTGCGGCAAGCCAAAAGGGGCGCCTCGTAGCGGGCATGAAGACAATCATAGTTTGCAGGGCATCATCCTGCATATTATCGCTGACATCACGCAGTCAGCAGCGCTCACTGTGGCTGGGGCCATCTTGTGGTGTGTCTCTCGCCCTAGTCCTGACATTAAGCTTTTCGGCAAGTGAACTTTGGTGGTGGTGGGGGGGGGGGGGGGGGTACATGGGGGGTACATGGGGGGTACCTGCTCATGTACTCATCGGGGGTACATGGGCAGGTACAACACCGGGCCGCGGGCCTTGGTGGCAATTCTCTATACATGCTGTCTCCTCGGTATCCCGTGCTATCAACTTGGTTTTATCAATTTGTTTCGTAAAATGTCTGTTACAGGCCGAAAATATCACAAAACTGTGAGAACCTAGTTAGGTTCTGGAACCAGTCTGTATTCATACATTTCCGACCTCGACACGGGGGGAACATTCTTCGAAGAATGTGGCGGCTCCATGGGGAGAATAATGCGACGGCGGCCGTCGCAACCGCCGCATGGTGGCCATGGGCGCCAACACATTGTTCGGGGAGTGCACCGTACACTGTTTGAGCTTCGGCCTCGGGCGATAGTAACTGAACGAAGGGGGAACACACCCTGCTCAGAAGGTCGAAAAAAACGAGAGGTGCCTCTGCGGAGGTAGCTCCCTCAGACTGGGACTCGAACCTGGGATCTTGAGGTGTAACATTGAGGGTTCTGTGTACAGGTGGAAGGATGGGGATCCTGACTGGTTATGGGTAGATCCGGTGTGCACGTTCATCTTTACAGGCTACGTCGTGTTCCTGAGCAGAAACCTGTTGAAGTCGTCGCTGAGGGACCTGATGGAAGCAACGCCGCCCAATATAGACATTAAAACCCTCTGCGACGCTTTGAGTCGTGTCGATGGGGTCGTAGCCGTGAAGGATCTACACGTTTGGCGCATAGGTGCTGGCCGGGTGTTGATGATGGCCAAATGTGAAGTGGATACGAATGCTGACAGAACGGCTATTCAGTCTTCACTCAAGGAAGTGTGCAGCAAAATGAGGATCGATCATACGATCGTGCAGCTGTCGGAGCCGGTGGACCAGCTCTTGGTGAAACCAGCGGTACAGAGCTGTTAGCCACCTCCTTTCAGCTTCGTAGAGCAAGGCTGTTAGCCACAACCGGTTAACGGTGTTTCCGGACTGTACAGTTCTCCTACTGTAGCTGTGAAATATGGTAGTTTCTTGGCTACTGTGCATAGAGAATTGAGTGTAGCGCTGTGCACAGGCAACCACGCGCTTTTCCGACCTGGGGTGCAGTTGTACACTCGTGCTAGTGGTCGTGCTCGTATTCCTGGGCTCCTCATTCCATCGGATGATGTTGAGTAGCTCGCCGCTGCCCTCCCTATAGTTTCCTCTTGTTGCATTTTCCTGTATTGAGCTAGGGTTCCAACCGCCCCCCTCCTAGTCATGCATTGTGCTTCATGACCGAGTCCTTGTCGATGCTACTTCTGTAGCTGTTCGCCACAACCGGTACCGGTGGTACCGGCGGTACTGATCATGTGGCACCTTCCTGTTAGCCAACATTACGTGTACAGCTTACCACATGCATGAGGTAACCTGTAAAGTTCTAGACAGTATTAAAAGATGGAACGCTTCCTGTCAGGCCTGTGTAACACTTCTTGTTAGGCTGTTGTTTTGACACGATCTTGAAATTGTCGCGAGATTGCAGTGTGGTTGAACTTTCACGCAGCCGCGGCCTGTGTGCATGACACGTTCGTTTACATTCGCAATGGGAGCCGGGTCCGAATCCCAGTCGTGCAGCATGAACTCTCGATTATTGTTCGCGCTGCTGAGCCAGGTGCTGAAGGGTTTCTGGCCCTGTTTTGGCTGGGGCGGCTGGAACCACCTGGAACCACCTGGAGCCACCCTGCGAGCGGGGGAGGAGCAACCTTGCCCCCCCCCCCACCCCCCCCCCCCCCTCTTCGGAGTGCTGAGTCACATTCCTTCTAGATTTGGAACAATCGGTAACGGCTTCGTTTATTGCGTCCCTATCTCATACAAATGATCCGCCCTTGTGGCGCTGAGGTCGAATCTCAAGCCCAGTATGACGTAGTCCCAGATTATTGAACGCCAGCCGCACCCCCCCTCCCCCCCCCTCACTTCAGGTATTTCACACCATGCCAAGAAGTGTTTGTGACTATTTGTGGCATCGAAGCTGAGTTTGGTTGGCGCTGTCACGAAGGGGGCCCTCATGGATTGTGATAAATAAATAAATATATCAACAGGCTTTGAGATCAAGAGATAAATGGCAATATTGTAACATCTGGTTAATGTAAACACAGTTGACCCCACTGATTTGGTTCGTCCTATCCACAAGTTCGGGTTAACCAGCAGGATTTTAATGTACGGAAACCGTTTGACCTCACTGGTTTGGTTCGTATAATCCAGCAGTTCGTATTAACTAGGTTCGTATTAACAGGGTTCGTTGTAAAAAAATTATTGTAAGCAGATGTTCCTGTAGTAAGAACCTCACTGGTGTTGTAGCTTGTGGTCTGTGGTTGCGAATCAGTAGACAGTATCTGAGTTGTGCCCTGGCTCGTGGTCGTGGCATTGTGTTTCGTCAATATTATCGCAGTTTGGCTAAGGTTTCTGGGAAAGACTTTCGTGATGGTGCTGTTGTGCCATTCGAGTGATGTGGTGGATATTTTGTCTTAGTTGCTTTTGGCTATTTGGGTTCATGCCTATTCACTACCTTTCCGGTTTGTAACTGTAGTAAGAAAAAGACACCCATACAGCGATATATGAAGACATGCAGCGAAACAACGACAGGGCCCCTGGTAGCCAGGGTCAGGGCCCACCTGACATGCATTGCAATATAGAGATAAACAGATTTTTTTGATATAGCGCAATATAGCAATGCCACCCCAACAGAACCGGAGTTCGGGCCATGCATGGTGCCTTTGGCAGTGTACGTGTGTATACGTGGGCCACACAGACACAGGACATCGTGTCCGGAGTCCCCCACCAGGGACGTGGCCGTGGGGGGGGAGGGGGAGGTTGTGGGAAGGGATGCACAATATGGGCAATGTGCATAAGTGTGTAAAGTCACAGGCAGAACTCCATAGAATGGCTCATGTACTAGAAAACAGTGTGCGCAAGGAGCCCACTGAACAAGATCTGGGAGTGGGCAGCTGCTGGAGAGACAGGGGATGAGGGACAAGGGGTTGAGGGGTGGGGGGTGGGTTGGAGTTCATCATTGTGCAAGTGTTTTTTTTAATACAGATATAACAGCTGCAATGTTTTGGGTATCTTTATTTGGTCATTCAACAAGCCTCCAATATCGTTCTTGGAACGATGTGCATCGTCATATACCCAAGGTGTATTTACAAACCTGAAAGGTAGTAAATAGGCATGAACCCAAATAGCCAAAATCAACTAACACCCAAGGTGTATCATTCGCGAACGATTGAGGGTAAATCCCTAACATAAACAAACATTGCCCCCCCCCCCCCCCCTTAGACCCGAGTGACACAATCTTAAATAACCTCTTTCAAAACGTAAATCAAACTAGCATAGAACCTAACACAGTGTGAAACATGGACAGGGGTTTCGTCATTACTATCGCAGTTTGGCTAAGAGCGCTTGGAAAGACTTTCGTGATGGTGCTGTTGTGCCATTCGAGGGAAGTGGTGGATGTGTTGTGTTAGTTGCTTTTGGCTATTTGGGTTCATGCCTATTCACTACCTATCCGGTTTGTAAATGTGGAGGATAGCGGGTTTCTGGAGCGCAGCGCCGCTGCGGAAACCAAAAAAAAGAGTATCAAACTGCCACCTGTTGTTCACATCCAGCTATCTTCCTGGGCCTTGGATCTGGTGTGGCTCAGCCAAGCTCTGGTTAAAGTGGCTCAAGCCAAGCTCTGGTTCCCGATTAGTTTTCTTTAATGATGAACGGCCCTAGTGGCCAAAACTAGTCGGGAACCTGACTCGATGGCGCTGTTGTGCCATTCGAGTGAAGAGGTGGATAATTCGTGTCAGATGCTGTTGGCTCTTTGGGCTTATGTTTGTTCGCTACAGAGTCAACCGGAATGTATGAAGAATGGGCATGTGAGCGGGCATGCATGGGCATGAATGTTGTGTGTAAGGTTAGAGGCATAACTCCATAGCGTGGCTCATGTACCGGCAAATCATCGCATGCCAACTTAACTCGACCTCGCACAAACGACACAGGACATGCCATATGGGCATGCATTGGCATGAACCCGAACATCCAAAGTCAGTTCACGCCTACTCACTACCTTTGCGGTTGAATAAAAATAGGGGCACCAGGCGAGGCAAATGCAAGATAAATGCAAGATAAAGATAAGGGTTACTCATGCAGTTTGGCTAAGAGTGCTGGGAAATACAGTTTCGTGTCTGGTGCTGGTCTGCTATTCGAGAGTTGTGGGCATTGTGTATTGATTTATTTTGGCTATTTGGGTTGATGCATATTCAGTACCTTTCCGGTGTGTATACCCAAGAGGTATATACCCAAAGAGCGCTCCGGCCTCAGCATCCCCGAAGGGGCAGGACAAGGACATACACCCCCAGGCCACACGGGACCGCGAAGCCAAACAAGCACATGGCTGAAGATAACGTCGTGCAATGTTTGCAGTTGTGTATGCAGCAGCGGCGATAATGCATGGGTGCTGGGAGGGGCAGACAGTGCTTGCGTGCGTAGCAGGGTAGAGCGTTGTGTGTAATCTGCTGAAGCTGAAGCCTTTCTTGGGTATGGCGTGGTGCCCGGCTAGCTTTCTTTTAATGGAAAAAAGAAATCGGGAACCACGCCAGGCGGCCGGGAACCACGCCATAACCAGAAAAAAGAAAAGCTAATCGGGAACCACGCCATACCCAAGAAGGGCTTCGGCCTCAGCACCCCCGAAGGGGTGGGACAGGGACATACACCCCCGGGCCACACCTTCGTCCTCAGCACCTCCTATACTTAGCAGGCTACTGCCACATGTCCTGGTTTCTATTGCTGCTCGTGTAGAGGGTTTCGAGCTTCCTGTTTTTTTACTGCGTAGGTTGTTGCGCTTGAATGCACTGTCCTTTGAATGTTGCATTGTCCCAATTGGGAAACCGCATGGCTATTTAGAATTTTCCAAGTACTAGCTCTGCTCCAGCCTTATTGATCGGAGTATTGTTCGGGCAGAGTAGCCAGAATTCTACTACTGTTCGTATTTGTTCCTGGTTTCCAAGCAAAATACAAACAGATTCCGAGAGTGTTCGCCTCCCGTTACCTACTCGCACTTGATAGTACGTACGACATATACTTCACATGAACTCTCGAAGGAGACATTAGCAGAGCAGCCAGTTCCCTGTTTCGTCGCGTTCAGTGCCACAGTTGTTCGTAGCGGTTTGTGGTAGACTACAACATCCTTGTGACAACATCAGGATGGCTCCCGTGGACGTTGCGTTCAATGGCATGGGCCGAATCGGTGCGTTTCGAACACTTCACCAGAAGCTTGATTCTTCTGTGTCAATGTTGTGCGGGGAATGCACTGAAGCGTGTCCATCTAGGCAGAATGCCCAGTTGTCGGCCATGCGATCAAGTGCGCACGTCTAGAACAATCACAACGCACCTGAATCCTTGACAAGCATCATGTTCATTATAGTGCAAGAGCATCGTGCTGAGTGCTGAATTGGTGCCGATACGTGTTGACGATTGCGCACAAGAAGTATAGTTGTGTGTTAGAGCTCACACATCCTGTGTACGGTGACTTGGACTGGTCCGCCAGGATATCATATTTATGATATGTTTCTGCAAGTGATAAGGTGGCACTAGAACTTTTGGATGGTCAGACTGTAGCAGGCCAGACAAAGATTCCTTCAGCCGCATCAACTTTGAAAAAGATGCCTTCGGTGTGTCCCGAGAGGAACGCTTTCCAATGACGCATGCACTCACAGGTTAAGCATCATTGTCGAAGAAAGTGATGTTGTTGGGGAATTAGTCTGGGGCAAACTGCCAGGCCTATACATCACGGTTCGCATTACATGACACCTCTCTTTCAGGATCATTAAATGCAGTCAGAGGGCGTGAAACCAACGAAGAACGAACCTGCATAGTGTATATACTTTAGTTGAGCTCCCATGTCGGTAGCCTGTCAATAAAGCAACGACGAGCGGTCACACCAGTGCAGCACCTAGCTATAGCACACTGTTGTTCTTGTGTTGAATTTCTGCTACTCAGTTCAAGGCTTTGACTTGTCGAATGGTTGGTGTTGTCTCGTCTCGTTCCTTCCGGGTGCAAGCTTTCTTGCGCCTTTTGGTTTCGTAGAAGGCTTCAGGACTCCTACAAACTTGAAAGGCAAAGAAAGGGCAGGAACCCAAACAGCATGCAGGATCAAAGCCACAGAGCACCGAAATCACTCGCATGGTACAGCAGCACCGTCACGAAAGGCCTTTCCAGCACATTTTTCCACACTACGGTTGAAACCGAGGGAGCATTTCTGACACGACTTCTTAGCAGTACAGGTACATGAGCCATTCTATGGAGTTATGCCTGTAACTTTACACACACGACTTCTTAGCAGTATAGGTTCAAGCAAATGGTATTGTGCACACACAGAGGAGGCGTCACGCCATAGACCTGCATTCGCTGTCTTAGCCCATCCCTGAGCGTTTGTTGCATATGCTCTCTCACCCGCAGCCTGTCTATGTAATCACTTTCTTGGTCCTATTGTTCCATTATAGACGTTGCACCAATTGACATAGACGTTGCACTAATTGAATCATGTTTCCATCATCTTACACTCGAATTACATCACCAGCTGTACTGGAAATTCGAGTGTGCCCCCATTGCCATTCACTGAAGGTCTCCATTTCCATTCTAGGTCTACAGAACTCGAACCTGCATGGGTCTTGCAAACCGGAAAGGTAGTGGATAGGCACGGCTAGCTTTGCACCCCCGATGCTTTGCAAACTGGAAAGGTAGTGAATAAGCACGGCTTGCTTTGTACCCCCGATGCTTTACAAACCGGAAAGGTAGTGGATAGGCACGGCTAGCTTTGAACTCCTGGTGCTTTACAATCCGGAAAGGTAGTGAATAGGCTCAAACCTGTAATCCAGACAAACCGTTTTACAACCCAGAAAGGTGGTGAATAGGCATGAACCCAAATAACCAAAAGCAACTAACACAAACCATCCACCACTTCACTCGAATGGCACAACAGCACCATCACGAAAGTCTTTCCCAGCACTCTTAGCCCAACTGCGATAGTAATGAGTCATTACTATCGCAGTTCGGCTAAGATGATTACTCATGACGAAACACCAGACTCAATCCAGACAATCGTACACTCCTGACCTGTGCAATTTGAAAACTATCACTGTGATGGCCATGGCCTATTGAGACATGCATCTGCCCCTCTTCTTGGGCATACTCCTGTGTTTTCTTGCAACATTGTGCGCCGTCATCCGCAGCCTCTGTGGTTGCCTTCCTGGTCCCGTGTGGCCCGGGGGTGTATGTCCTTGTCCCACCCCTTTGAGGGTGCTGAGGCCGAAGCCCTTCTTGGGTATGGCGCGATTCCCGATTAGGGGTATTTTTTGTATTTTATGCGTAGGCCTGCGCCAATATACGATTGTGCATTTGCCACGTCGTACAGTTTCATACACCTGACAAAGCAAAGTTCTTGGAGGATGTAGTGCCCTTCAAAGAGTGTCGAAATACGTTTGAAAAGGATTATTTACGAAAGTGTATGTTTTCTCAGCTGCCCTCTGTATAAGCTCACATACCCTCTGTATATTTTTCCAGGCCTACACATACGCATGCGTATAGTGACACAGGCCTACACATACGGTTACGAGTCATTGTGATTTTACTGTGCAAGTGAACTCTCGTGTAGTTAGCTTGATTCCCTGTCGTTGCTTCAGTAGTGGCATGTCCTGTGTCGTTTGTGCGGGGTCAAGCTAAGTTGGCATGTTATGATTCCATTCTATGGAGTTCTGCCTGTAACGTTACACACACACATGAAAGGCAAGAACCCTAATATCGATGAAACTCTGGTACATGAGCCATTCTATGGTGTTATTCTTGTAACTTTACACACTTTTGTGTAGTTTTGAGAGGCCGGGTTTTGGTGCAGGTCGTCTGGTTTTCAGATTAGGGTGGGATAACCCTGAAGCCTACAACATCGTCACCATTAATGACCTGGCATCGGCCGAAAGCATTGCTTACCTAATCAAGTTTGACAGCATCCACGGCACCTGGCGGTGTGATGTTGCCTGTGTCGGGAATATTATCACCATCACGGATGGTGATCGGAGTCAGGAGATCACTTTCACTCAGGAGAAGGATGTCGCACAGGTAACTTACGTCCCTATTTAGAGTTTTCAGAATTCGAAATGATGGGTTTTTCCGAAAATGTTTTGGCCCTCAGGGCCTTTTTTTTGGTTGGAACAGATCGTGTAGTATGCCCGAAAATGTCAAATGGCGGAAATTTTGCAATAGCAAAAGTTAGTTGTTGTTGGAAACTGTGCAATAGCGAAAGTTAGTTGATAGTTGCTTTTGGCTGTTTGGGTTCATGCCTATTTAATACCTTTCCGGTTTGTAAGACACATGAGCAATAGCGAAAGATATGTTGGCAAGAGAGTGTACGTTCTTTTTTAATATAAAATGTGTTGTTTTGGCCTTGGGGCACTACATTGAGGTATTCTTGGCGTGTTGGATTGTGAAAACGAAGAGACCTTGATGTGCACGCGGTTGCAACACCGTGCGTATAAAGGTCTCTTTTCAACATGTTGCTTTGGCTATTTGGGGTCATGCGTAATTACTTGCCAAATTTGAAACCAGAAAGGTGGAAAGTAGGCCAGAACCCAAGTATCGAAAGCAACAAGTGTCGTGTCATCAACAAGTGTCGTGTTCTCAATGGCACAGCAGCTCCATGGCGAAGCAGAATGGTGCCATGAGCATGATGCTCTCTGGAGTGCACTTCTAGCGACTCACACTGAGTGGCGTGAGGATCCTGTGCAGATCGACTACAAGGGCATGGGTATTGCGGCAGTCATGGAGTGCACTGGGGTTTACCTAAGCAGCGCCAAGTGTCAACCCTACTTTGATGCAGGAATCAAGAAGATAATTGTCTCCGCACCCTTCAAGGATAGCGGAGACAACATCATCAATATCGTCAAGGGATGCAATGAGGTACCTGCCACTTGTTGTCTGTCATCACGTCCATCACGTCCTTTTTAATTCTATACTCAGGTTCCCAGAAAGTTTGGTCAAAAGGGCTATAAAACAGCATGTTAACGTGCAAGAACCTAGGTTTAGGTTTTCGGGAGTTCGAAGTCTTCTTTTAAAATGAAAGCTAATCGGGAACCACGCAAGCCCTTCTTGGGTATGGCGTGGTTTCCGATTAGTTTTTTTCTTAATGTTAGGGTTTCTGCATCAACAAACTAACACGTGACACGCGTGCAGGCGCTGTACGACGCCAGCAAGCACACCGTCGTCACCGCGGCATCGTGCACAACGAACTGCCTGGCGCCTGTGGTGAAGGTGGTGCATGAGAATCTTAAGATCAGGCACGGCTGCATCACGACAGTGCATGCGGTCACGAACACGCAGACGATCATGGACGCACCGAATTCGAAAAAGTCCGATCTGCGCCGCGCGCGCAGCGGTCTCATGAACCTCGCACCCACATCCACAGGCTCCGCTACAGCCATCACCAAAATATTCCCAGAGCTGCAGGGAAAACTGAATGGTGCGGTGTTGTGTTGCTGCCTCCACGATGCTGTATCCAATGTGCTTTTAGAGCTTCCTTGTTCATTCGTGCGTGCATCGCGAAGAGTTGGATTGGAACTCACCATGGGGTGTTGGTCAAAATAACCCTGCGCAATAGTTCGATTTTCGAAACATCGAACACATCTGTCGATTCGAATCCGATCCTTGGAAGCAATTCCATCTCCTCGAGGGTGAGCTTGCAGGAGAAAACAGCAACGGTTCGAGCCATGCGCTACACAGCCGTGTTGTTATTTTCGTACGGAAAGTGTCTCTTTCTGTGGCATGATGCTACGATACAATGGTGATGAATGTATGCGTGTAGGTTTGGCAGTACGTGTGCCGCTCACGAACTCGTCCCTGACAGATGCGGTGTTCGAGGTGGAGAAGCCGACCACAGCGGAAGAGCTCAACAAGATGCTTACTGCTGCAGCTGAGGGCGATCTCAAGGGCATTCTTAGGGTGTGGGCCCCCTCCTGGTGTATGCTTTCGAGCGTGTACTGATTACAAAAGAAACAAGGGGCCAGTTCAGGAATGTTTATAATGCTCTACACCCACACGTGATTGCAACTGATAAATTCTGATTCTCAGGAGCACCTCGATGCGGAGTGCTTTGCAAACTGACAATACTGCATGCATGTTGTAGGAGGTTGCTTCTGTCTGTCTAGCTTGTAGCGCTCTTGATAGTAGGGTTCTTGCGGGCTCTTAAGTCATGCAAGCTTGCTGGTGCAAACTTGACAGTACGCAGCACGTCTTCATGCATGGGATATACTCGCATGCGCATTGTATGGTTTTTCGTCCACCATACAGACGGCGTGGTCCCCGGTTAGGTTTATTTTTAAACTGATTGAGCACCCCTGAAGCCACCTCAGATACTGCACACTTTGTGTAATGACCGATGGAGCGAAAACACAGCAGTTCTGCCTTTCCAGAGGGTTGTGAGTCACAGGTGGTGCGACTGAAAACCCTACAAGCGCAGGTTGTGTGCTCTTGTAGGTTTTCAATTCCAGTACAGGTATTTGGGCATTTATTTTTATGACAGTGTCTGCCTGTATGCATACAGGTAGAGACGCAACCCCTGGTTTCCACCGACTTTGTGAACGACCCGGCATCGTCAATTGTGGATGCACCAAGCACAATGGTCATTGACAACACATTAGTGAAGATCTACGCATGGTACGACAACGAGTGGGGGTACTCCTGCCGAATGGCAGAACTCGGTGCAATGGTTTTGGCGACCATCTGACCGAAACTATTGGAAATGGTTTCCAGTAGTTTCGGACAGTATTCGATCATCTTTTTGTTGGAACTCGACGGACAATGTGGTTACCGAAGCTGAATGCATGTACTTTGTTCACTGGGGTCTCGGATGTTGTGTGAGTCGTGTGATGGTTTTGGTCGCCTTTCAGGCTTACGCACGTACTTAAGCGAGTGTTTGTGGCTCCTTGTGGCTGTTGGTTGATGCAGTGGCTTGCGGGTGTTCAAAGTTGTGAGATGATGTACGTGAGCATGTTGGGCGAAAAAGTGTCTACAAGTGTTCTTTTTGGATATTATTTAGAGAGGCATCGGCATTGACAGATCACAACTCCCAGATTCCAGTTTCTGGTGTGCTTATTGCGTTTACGTAAGCAAGACGCGGGTTCGAATCTCTTGGTTGTTCTCTTGATGCAGTGGTGCATGTACGACGCAATTTTGGGGTTTTGGGGGATTTTGGGACATCGACAAGTGCGAGCGGCTGACAAGCACGAAAGGTGCAATACGACGAAGCATTGGCACAACGCATGCACCGCAATGCAATCAGCATCCATCGGACTCCTACCACTGACAGCAACAAAGCAAACAGCCCGCCAGGGATAGCTCCAAACCCTATACACAAGCGACGCACGTCATCAGGACAACTGTGAAGAATAATTAAAACCCTAAAGAAACCTTTACAAACCGGAAAGGTAGGGATTATGCATGAACCCAAATAGCCAAAAGCAACTAACACAAAACATCCACCACTTCACTCGAATGGCACAACAGCACCATCACGAAAGTCTTCCCCAGCACTCTTAGCCAAACTGCGATAGAGAAACAATACTGCACAGAACGGATGGCATGAGGAAGTGGGCTGTCGCCACCCGGCGTGGCACCACCAGGGGTGGCGCCCGCCAGGTATTACCCGAAGATACCAGAGTAGGCCACTCAGACGGCCGCGGGGTGGCCACAGGAGGCGACGGGAGGGAAAGCAGAACCAAGGAGGGGGGCCGCCAGTGCATGAAGCTCCCAACCACGTAGGGCGGAGGCCAAAAATCCCCCAATATCCCAAAATTGCGTGTTACGTGCATCACTGCATCAGGAGTGCATCCAAGAGGTTCGAATCCGTGTCTTGCTTACGTAAACGCAACAAGCACACCAGAAACTGGAATCTAGGAGGGGGGCAGGGAGCATGGGGTGGCGGTGGTAGAGGAACAGCATTAGAAGGTGAGAGCATTCAAAGTCGAGCGTGATCTCACGATATCACGCAAAAGTCGAATCTCGCGCGATTAATCGCATTTCTCTTCCAATCCCGCAGATTGCCCACCTATGTCGAGGGGGAGCGAGGAGCCTGCGGAAGGTGGGTGTGCGCTCGGGGCGGGGTTTCAGCATGCAGTAGCCAGGAGCATGCAAGGGGGGGTGTCGGGTGAGGAAGGGCCAGTGCCTGCAGTGGGCGGTGAGTGGGGGCGGGGTTTCGCAAAGTGCAATGGCGTAGAGCACATTGGAAATGAAGCAACAACGCAGAGACCGCAGAGACCGCAGAGACCGCAGAGACCGCAGAGACCGCAGAGACCGCAGAGAACGCAGAGACCGCAGAGACCTCAACAACTTAAAACCACGCAACCCCTCCCACGAAGCCCACTAACACAGGACGAAGCGAACAGCCAACAACTCGAAACCACGCAACCCCTCCCACGAAGCCCACCAACACAGGACGAAGCGAACAGCCAACAACTTGAAACCACGCAACCCCTTCCATGAAGCCCATTCACTTAGGACAAACCACACAACCACCCCTCGCATGAAGCAGGGCTGTACACACACACACACATCGGAATGAGCAGCCGGACGTCGCGGGCCAACGCGGCCAGTGAAGTGCCCCCCCCCCCCCCCCGGTCCTGGACACTGTGGGTTTCACACGTGTTGTCAGCTGGCTGTCATCCCTCAGGGTGCCGTGCACATAATTGCTCGCCGCTGAAGTTGTGGCAGCACTGTAAAATCCTTAACACTGTGAGTGGGATTATGATGCGGGTCCCTCTAAGGCTCACGCTTATATCAGCGCTGTACATGACCGTCCGACCTACATGAATTACTTATTCATGTAAACACCCCATGTACTCAGTGTCGCCATAGCCACTTGCTGACGTGGTACTTCTAGAACCATCTCTTAAGTCAGCAGTGCACACTCCTGTGCACACTCATGGCAGACACCTAAGCCACTGCCATCCGCTACTCACACCCAGCACTTCTGGGAAGAGGCAACGCGTAATCTCCGTGTGACCTCAGGATATCACAAGCACCCCCCCCCATCACGCGAGGTGTTAAGGGTGCTGAGGCTGAAGCCCTTCTTGGGTATGACGTGGTTCCCGATTACCTCTTTTTTATATATAACAGGAGGTGCCGCAGCAGGAGGAGGATAGTCTCGCGGCCACGGGCCAGCTAGCTGGCGGGGGCGATGGGAGGGGGAAGGGGCCAGGTAAACACAGACCCAAGGAGGGGGGTGCGGGTATAACGGTTTTAGGCGAGTCTACTATATCAGTAGGCCTGTGCCAATATACGGAGGGCATGTGAGATTATACGGAAGGCAGTTGGGAAAACGTATGCTTTCGTATATCATCCTTTTGATGGGGATTTTGATACTCTTTTATGCGCACTACACCCCCAAGAACCTTTTATTTGTTAGGTGTATGAAAATATACGATATGGCAAATACAGAATCGTATATTGCCACAGGCCTGTGCATCAGTGACATCATCGCTCCTAGTGGTAGAATACGATCATAACCGATCGGGCGCTTTTGGTATTAGCACAGCACCTAACAGCGGGTTGCATGTGGTGCGCGGGTTGCAGGCATTGATCACCACAGTTGCAGGCATTGATCACAGGCATTGATCACGTGTCGCGAAGTTACATAGAACAATTCTCAATATTTGGGGCTATTTTTTGTGTGTGTGCCCTCACAAATTATGCGACACTGGTGATCACTGGTTGCAGGTGGTGCGCGTCGGAGAAGAACTAGCACACCAGGGGTATAGTTAAGGAATGGTGAAAGACTGATTATGTCAGCTAAATGCGATAAAGTATTCTTTGTGGGGGGTATTACATGCAACAATTCATGATTGTCCTATTCACTACCTTTCCTATTCACTACCTTTCCGGTTTGTAAAGCCATACAATTCATGATTTTCTGGTGGGTGAAACTATAGCCGATGATCACTGAGTCATTTAGTGCTACATGTCTCAGTGGTACGCGGCCATAGTTTTATAACAGGGGGGGGGGGCGGGGGGGGTGACAAGCAGCCAGGAGCTGGAACGTGAACGTGGAGCATCAGAGGATGAAGGGGGGTTGCGGCGCCAACGCAGCGCAACCCCCCTTCGATCCCGCCCAGCCCCCTGCGGCGCGTTGGCGCCGCAAGGGGCTGGGCGGCAGCGGAGGCGAGTCAGGGGCAGGGAGGGGCCCCGTCCGGGGCTCGACCGGGGGGTTGAGGGGCGAGAGCGCAAAGCAGAAGGAGGTACCCCCCGGAGGAGGCGGGTTACGTGGGAGGTAGTACTTAGGGTGTGGGGCAAGTACTGAGAGTGTTAAAAATTCTTGGAAGTACCCCGGAGTGAGTCTGGAGCTTCTGAGCCCGTCCGCATCAGCACGCAACACGCGGACGGGCCTGTTGCGAGTCCCGTACGCAACGGGCCTGTTGCGTACAAGGTACGGGCCTGTTGCTTTCGTCCTCCGGAGAACCCGGGGAACTTCGAAATGTGAGCAAAATCAGAGGGGGGATTGCCCGCGCTTTGAACATCTATGAATTTTTAAAGCTGGTCTGGATTATTGCCCGGACTTTCCTGCGGGTTGTAGACCACTGGTGGTGGGCGGTGGGGGGCGGTGGGGGGGGGGTATACACTACAGGACAGCAGATTACGTCCTCGCGTCGATGTAATTACTTTCTAGGGGAGTGTTGCGTTAGCTACGTGTGTCTCGGGTGCATTCAGTTTTAGCTTCCGTGGCTCAGGACTTGGCATGTTTGCCCTAGAGTGTTGACTATGATTCGCTCATGCATGCATACATGTACTTCAAAAAACAAAAAGGCTAATCGGGAACCACGCAAGACCGTGTTGCTGGTTCCTTTCCTGTAAGTCTTTCCTGCGTCCTGAAGGTTGTAAACACAAGGACGTGGTCATGAAGCGGAATGCATGGCCAGGAAGGGAGTTCGACGATCAAACCCTAGCCAAAAGGGCGGTCATAAACCCTAGACAAAAGAAAACCTAGACGAGGTAGGGAATAACAACAGCCAACGAAAGCAAAATACAGAGGGAAGCTAGAACGAAAACCAGGACTGGCTGCTCTTCCTGTGGAATTCTGGTGTGAAGTATCTGCTTCGTCACCTAAGGACTTACATGGATGTACGTCTGTAACTTTACATGTAGGTTGGTAATAACTGCCCTTAACTGAAAGGACTTTAAAAGAACTCCGTGACCAACACCAATGGGAACATTGAAAAGTGCGCCCGAAACCGACCTTCAGAGGGACAGTTTTTGGCCCCCTTGTTTACGTTGCTGCATATATTCTTTACAAACCTGAAAGGTAGTAAATAGGCATGAACCCAAATAGCCAAAATCAACTAACACAAAACATCCACCACT
>JAUMHD010001020.1:0-14506 GCA_032359135.1 Ulvella scutata
ACACACACACACACACACACACACACACACACACACACACACACACACACACACACACACACACACACACACACTTTGATACAACTCACAGGTTGTGGTGCAGGCGGAGGGATGGGCAGCTGCGTCTGTGCTGATGGCAACTGCTACGTGTTTGGCGGAGAGGTACAACCTAACACCCCGCCCAGTCCTACAAACCGAATCAACAGCATGGGTACGGTGTACAGCACTGACATCTACAACGTCGCCTCTGACAGCTGGAGCTTTGGCACGGTGCGCTGCCTGTATGAGAAGATGCCCAACCGCTGTACCTCATCTGTGACTCTTCAAAACCTTCTGAAGAACCCTTGTTGCTTACTGCAAGATATTGGATCATTGTACACATGTACCCCTATTGGTTTGCCCATCACCAGAATGGTGCATCGACAAGACATCAAGATCAGGCGTCTGAACATCTTGCACGCTTACCATGGCAAGCTTTGTGCGCCATCGCAACGGACAACAGTGCAACCGATTACCACAAAATATCAGTTTCACGTATGCAGGACATGCCGGCGGGGCTGCATGGAATCTTCCCAGTGCTGCACAACGGCAAGGTCTTCATCGGTGGTGGCGGCACCCAAGCAGGGCTCTCATTCACCACCGTATTCTACGAATATACTCCTGAATAAGCAGCCAGGCAGGGCAAGTTCAAATATCGTGTCGGCGCAACATGTCGGCGCAGTGGATCACTCTTACTACTCCTCGTTCTTGTCCGAGCCTGAAAGATGCAATCTTGTGAGGCCCTAGGGTTTGTGTGCTCGCGCAGTGGATAAGGCGGTTGCGGTATACTGTTTTTGCAGCGTGATCGGCAAGTTGAATATAGTGTGTCGCATTGATAGTGTGTTCAAGTGTTGGTAGAGAAGAAAGACCCCACTATATCACTGCTGGTGTGTCCGTATTTGGTTTAGGTTGCCGGATTTGTGTGTTTTGCAGGTTCCGTATGCGTACGTCCGGACGTATCCAGTGGACGACGATGCGGAGACGGACCAGTATGTGCCGCCTCAGGCGTGCCCTGTCAGTTTAAATTCTTCTGCTTGATCAGCATGACTGGCTTTTAGGCACAGTGTCCGAGGGTGAAACGTTGGTGTGGATTTAAACTTTGCATACTTCTTAGTTCAGAAGCACTGGCACTGGCACCAACAACTCTAAGATGGTTCGTCCCCTGCACCTCGTGTTGCAGAACAGCAGATCGCTTCAACAATCGATAGCATGGATGTGGAAGGGGTTTGAAAGTTCGTACTGGTAGCCTTAAGTGTACGTGTTGTATTCTTCTGTCCTGGCCTGTGAAGTTTGAAGTTTGAAATCATTGATGTTGAAATTGCAGTGATGCAGTCTTGGTCGTGACTGGTAGCACTTTGTAACTCTCAAGTTCGTTGCTGAACTTACTACACAGTGAACGTTCAGGATCTACTGCCTCATTCGCCATGTTTAGGCGACGTCGAATTTTTCTGGAAGGGTACGAAGTTCACTCGTGACGGCAGTGCGGGGCCAACCATGCAAGGATGAAGCGTCCAACAAGAGAATGTCATTCTCAAGCAGTGATGAAAATCTTTTGAATCGCAGTGAATCCGGCATCCGCGAGTGCAGATCCAATAACTCACAGTGAACCCTATGCCAGATGCAGCAAGTCCATGTAAAAAAAACACTCATTGGCAGGAATGGGCAACATTGTTCGGGCTGCAGACATTGATTGTCCTACGCACGCATCACCAGTCAAAGCTCTATGTTATATAGCCCTGTGTGGAACATAGCCAGTCTACTTTAACCACTGGACACCTGAGCTCAGGGTATCAGTGGATAAAGTAGACTGGCTATGTGTAACACCCTGTGTATCGATAAGATCTTGTCTTGAGCGAGCACTTGCGTCTGCGAGGAAATGTTTGGAATTGAGTTAAGAATTCGGCTGTTTCTGCGGAGTATTCAGCATGCACAGAACGGTAGAGACGATCTGAGCATGGAATCCCTTTCACTGGTATCAGATGCCAGAGCATGTCAATCTCTGCACACGGCACATGTATGACATCTGCAGGAACATATTCGCGGGCATTGTCTGTGCCTTAGTGAGTAAGCGCAATGCATGAAACCGCATGCATGACAGCAAAGGCGGCGCGGGGCCATACGGTCAATTGGACTCGCCCTACGGTACGATGTGTGTATCCATGCTCTAGTCTCTTGTAGACAAGGCGGAAGATGAACAAGTACTCCATCAGCTTTTGTAACGGTGTCCGATTGCATTGTCAGGCGGAATATTGTTCTTCCGACCAAAACCGAAAAGGTCTTAGGAATTCTGTTTTCACTCCGATTCCAGAATCGACGGGTACCATGCAGGGAACATGCCTTCCTAGTGAGGGGACATGAATAGAGAGCGACGGTATTTGTACGTTACAAACCCCGACTGACGTGCCGTAGTGTTGTCTACCGTGCTGTGGGCGAGTGTTTGTACTTGGACGTTGGGATCACAAGTAGTACCAAGCGTCGCTTTATCACAAACGTGCACCAAATACAATCATATAACCGAATTATTCCAGCAAGATTTGTTCGTGTGTCTGTACCTTGTTCCTACAGCGGTTTTTTGAGTGGACGTTAGCACCAGGATCAGTGATAGCTAGTAGTGTACACCCGTGATTACATTATCTGATACGCCACAAGATGGAAGTCACTCCCAGGCACCTCCGGAACAGGAATGCGAAGCTTTCGGTTTTATTGATGCTCGTCGCTGTGTTTCAAGGCCCACTGGACGCATTGGCACGGCAGCTGCAGCAAGGTGTGCACTTGTGCGTGAATCAACGTCGATACCGTGACATATACATGAAGTGTATGAACAGCTGGCCATGTTACACAAAACCAACTCCTCACTGTGCGGCCCTGTGTCTGAAGATTCCTTGCACACTGTGTTGCTTTGGCTCCGTAATTTTACTCGCGGACAGCTTCTTTGTTGCGTCATACTGCAGTGGCGAATATGTTGCTACAATATAAGCATTGTTTTCATGCGATAGGGAAGTTGAAGTCGCAGCGACACATCATGTCATCAGTGATAGTTCATCAACCACCTCGTGCACGTGTCATCCGTAAACGGTCATGACTGATCAGTGGGCTTCTCATCCCGTCTGACGAGCTTGAGTAAACATTCCTGCTTTCCTTCCTAGCTTCCTGGCGGTTTCCATTTTTTTGGAGTTTGATGTGCAGTGCCTGCCTTCGTTCCTGGGAACTCTTCTTCATGGCCAAGTCTTTGTCGATGTATCCACTTCACCGCAACTTGACTAGGTCTTTCATGGGAAGCTGGAATTTCCGAATACGATTCATGTACCCAAGTGTGTGTACCGATCGTTTGCGATGACTACACGCCATCGCAAGCGATTGTGATTTGCGGATAACCCATCAAGTTGTCATGACATGCATACACATGATCTCACTTGCCTCCAAAGATGGGTCACGTTCCTGCAGTGCACTGCGAGACAGGTGATAATTTGGCCACTGAGCATAGCAAGTCTACATAAAGCACTTGTGAGATTGGTGTGTAGGCGTAGCACGTCGGTGCACGTCTGTGAGTATTCGGTGGATGCTTTGGCATTGTGTAGTGAAGTCGCTGTTAGCACACTAGCTGAACGTGCCGACTTCACCACCACCTAGAACTTTACAGTCCTGAGACTCTCAAACCTAAGCAGCTCAGTCGCTTCTTTCATGCTGGGTCTCTTGCTAAGGCAAGACAGTAGCTACACACGGCAGAGGACACAACTCTGGTGGACAACCCTATAGCCGTGCACACTGCAGCGCGCCGACACCGGCCTGCGAGGAGCCGCGGCTCATCTGAGTGTCACTCAGGTAACTTGTAAACAAAACCTATTGAACTCCAATGCATACAGAGTCCCACAGTCATGCATTGCCCTCATACAATATGTTTCATAAGGAAACTCAACACATTGATACTCCCTTGGTTGTTTAAGCTGGTGTTGCTTGGCTTGACTTGGCTTGGAATTGCATAGCTTCCCCTTTAGATTATGTGTTTTCAGAGTTGTGCTGTGTAGGTGCACTTTGTGTTGGGGGCTTATGCCACTTTTGCCACTGCTGACTCCCTCAATTCCTTATTCTGCTGATGCACAATCTTCGTGGAATCCATCTTACACTTCCTGTGAATATGTCAATTCTTTAAGACTGCTAAACTCAAGAATATGTGCATCTTTAACATCTTCCCCAAGTCCACCACTAGTGTCTCTTCCTCTGAGTCTTGTCCATGTCTCGATTAGTCAAGTGAGTCGCTTATCGAGGTTTCCGTGAGGTGAAGCCTTGCGGAGTGTTTGACTTCAACGTTACATTGCAGAAGACGTACATGCCACTGACTCCGTCTTGTTGCCATGCAGTGGAGTCTTGCGGAGTCTTCATCGACGGGATAGATGTCACAGGTCCCAACCTCCCAGGGTCGGGGCCCACCGCCCCAGACCTCGAAGCATGCAGGGCCAGGTGCCTTGAAACCCCAGACTGCAATGCGATGGTTCGACTGAATGCACGTGGCAACTGCTTCCTGAAGAACGTGGACGCCTCCACTGTGGTAACTGTTTCACGCAGTGGCGCAATGTCTCTCATCGAGTGTCCCCCCGAAGTACCAGAGCAAATGCCAATACCTGAAGTCCCCAGCTCAGAGGCCCCCATGCCTGTGGCACCTCCACCCGCCACGCTTGTCCCTTACTTTGACTCCGCCCCTTCGCCAAATTATCTTTGCAATTATTGTGAGGACTTGCTTCCAGGCATGGACATTCCGGGACCGAACCTTCCAGGGTCAGGGCAACCCACTGCAGATCCCAAGGAGTGCCAGGGTCGCTGCAGAGCCACTGAGTCCTGCAACGCGTTTGTTTGGTTCAATGCTCGCGGCAACTGTTTCCTCAAGAACGTAGACGTTTGCTTCGTTGAGCCCTCCAGCAGACCAGGGGCAACATCCTCTGTCATGTGCCCTCAAGGGACACCTTACCCTGCCCCTGCGGAACCTCCTGTGCCACCACCAGGTAACTGCAATCAGCTTCTAGTCGGCATGGACATCCCTGGTGCCAACCTTCCCGGCTCTGGCCCAACCACTCCAGAAAATGAAGGATGCCAGGCTCGATGCCAACAGACTGAGTCCTGCAACGCATTTGTTCGTTTGAACGCTCGAGGGAACTGCTTTCTGAAGAACGTGAAAGTTGAGAATGTGACGCCCAGCACCCGCCCTGGTGCAACAGGGTACATTGTTTGCCCTGGCGAGGCAGACCCTCCCAGTGAGCCAATACAACCTCCAACGCCCCCACCAGGTGCTGAATGTAATGAGCTTCTTGTGGGGATGGATGTGCCTGGTGCCAACCTGCCAGGGTCAGGCTCACCAACAGCAGACTATGAGGAGTGTCTGGCTCGCTGTGAGGTGACTGAGTTTTGTAACGCAGTTGTTCGTGTTAACGCTCGAGGGAACTGCTTCCTGAAGAGCGTGGACATTGCAACTGTTGTTCCCACCACTAGACCTGGCACTACTGCTCTCCTGCTTTGCACCAGCTGAAGTTGTGAAGTGTGAAGTCTGAAATAGTTGAAGGTGTAGTTGCAGTGATGTTGATGTCTTGGTCGTACCTGCAAGATCTTTACAACTGTCGAATTTGCTGCTCAACTTGCCGCAGAATAAAGGTTAAGGATGTGATGTGTCCGTCACAGTGTTTCTGCTACGGTCCTACCGAATGACTTTAGAGAACGTAGCCACGCTTAGCACATGGTGCAAAGTTTATTCATCTATGAGAGCAGTCCCTATACTTAAGTGTCATGGCTTGGTGCACCATGTGGGTTGAGATGTTAGCTTGATTCCCTGGCGTTGCCTCGGTTGTGGCATGCCTGTGTGGTTTGTGCGAGGTCGTGCGAAGTTGTCATGCGATGATTTGCTGGTACATGAGCCATTCTATGGAGTTGTGCCTGTAACCTTCCACTCATTTATCTATGGAGGGAAGTGTGCAACGTCAAGGTGCCATCACAAGTGGAGCGGTGACTGCCAAACGAAAGAAGGTGAACAGCCAAACTACCAAACACAAGGCATTGTGCGCTATTCAAGACCTATTGGTAGTTGAAGATATTCAATGGTTTCTAGACCAGTGAGACCAGAAAGCACATTCACTAGAATCATTGGGCCAGCTTGTGCGAACTGCAGGGATTGAGTGTGGCACACTCGCACGTCTACTGTCACTACAGTATTGTATCAATATTGAGCCACTTTCTACTGGTAAATTGAGCCATAAGCCATGCCATGGAGATATTCCCGTTTACCTTATATCTAAACATATATATTTATGTCTGTAGCTTAACATATGACACTCCCTGGCTTGCGTAAGTCCCTATACTCAAGTGTCATGGCTTGGTGCACCATGTGGATAGAGAGGCTAGCTTGATTCCCTGTCGTTGCTTCGGTAGTGGCATGTCCTGTGTCATTAGTGCGAGGTCGAGCTAAGTTGGCATGCGATGATTTGCTGGTACATGAGCCATGCTATGGAGTTAGGCCTGTAACGTTTCACCTTTCTACAGCTAACACTGCTATGCATGGCCAGTCACCTTCCACCAGTGGACATCCATCTCGGCTCACATGTCCAGTGGTTCCAGTAGACTGACTATGCGCAACAAGCACGCGCTTCTGTGACTGACCCATCAGACCTTGCAAGAGTGTCAGAATCCGAGAAGATCCCTTCAGTATCGCGAAGCCTGATTCGTGGGTGACCAAAACCGAAGCGGGCATCCGGTTCCACTCGAATTCCTGGAGAGCAGCGACCATGCAGGGAACATGCCTTCATGTTGAGGGACGTGAATGGAGAGCGGCCTTATTTGTACCTATTAAACCCCGACCGACGTGTCGTAGAGTTGTCTACCTTGCTGTGTGCGAGTGTTTGTACTTAGACGTCGCGGTCAAAAGTGGTCACCAGCGTCGCTTCATCCCAAATGCGAACCATTTCAAATCACTGTCACTTACTGCAACGCGTACTTTTATAGTATCTGTGCCTGGTTCCTGCAGCGTTTAAATTTAGACTGGAGAGTAGCAACATAGTAGCAGTGGTAGCTGCTAGTGTACACTAGTGGTGTCGTTGTAATTCGGTTCTCGGATGCGCGCGTCCCACAAGATGGAACCAACTCTCGGGCACCTCTGCAACATGAGTGGGAAGCTTTCAGTGGCATTGATGCTCGTTGTTGTGTTGTTTCAAGGCCCAACAGCAGCATTGGCACGGCAGCTACTGCAAGGTGCGCACCCGTGCGTTGCAACGCCATGACTACGGTACCATGTCAACGCATTGACATGGTACTGTAGTTGTATGCATGTTTGCCCCAAGTATCGAACACCATGTGAAACAGGTCTGCCAGCAAACACTGCGCCACTAGTACTATCGCGTCAAAATCCTTGCACACAGTGTTTTATTTGGTTCTGCTCCACGTTTGTAACCCACGGACTGCTCTTTTGTAGCGTAATACTGCAATTGCGAATAGGTTGCTTGCAATGTGCGAGTTTGGCTCTTGCGACAGGGAAGTTCACGTCGCAGCGGCACATGCCTGAACATGTCCTCCGCGCCACTTCACCTACGTGCAACTTGCCTTGCAACATCATGGGATGCTTGCTAGTGTTGGCACGTGCTTGATATTCACAAGTGTGTGTAGTTGTCTTCAGGAATTCTGGTTGGGTACATCCCGTTAGCTGTCGAAGTAGAGCATGCCTTAATTACGCATCGCCTCAGATGCCTCCACTAATGCGTCACATCACATCACTCCGCAGTGCACTACGAGCACGGTACTCATTCGGCCATTCAACATAGCCAGACTACTTTAACCACTCGTGACATGTGTAACCACTCTGTAGCTGTAGCGCGTTGAAACCTCTGAGTATTTGGTTGGTGGCTATTCCTTCATTATGCCTTGGTTGTTTGATGCTTTGATTCGCTTCCCCTAGTCCAACTTTTCTCTTCCTCCCCGTCATGCCGATGTTACTCGTAATTAAATGAGGCTCTTGTGGTAGGTTTTCTTCTCTGAGATCTTGCTGTCCCTCCATCACATATGATAAGCTTTCCAGGGCACTGTGTGTGTGTAGAATGCACTCAAAATGTAGATACTGTGCAGCCGGGTCTTGTGGCCAGTTTCTTGATGGTGTGGACGTCACCGGCCCCAACTTGCCAGGGTCCGGGCCAACAGCTTCAGACAACGAGGAATGCTGGGCACGATGCGAAGCCACAGAAGCCTGCAACGCTATGGTTCGTTTGAACACACGAGGAAACTGCTTCCTGAAGAACGTTGACATCACCAGCGTGGTGCCTACCCCTCGCAGTGGCCTCACAACATTTTTCGAATGCATGGCATATGAGCCTGGGACGCCACAATCTGAAGCCCCCATGCCTGAAGCCCCCATGCCTGAAGCCCCCATGCCTGAAGCCCCCATGCCTGAAGCCCCCATGCCTGAAGCCCCCACTCCTGAAGCCCCCATGCCTGAAGAGCCTGCTCCAGAAGATTCCGAACCAGTGCCTGTTTCTCCTGACGCTGGCGAGTGTGGGGTATACCTAGAAAACTCAGACTTTCCAGGCCCAAATCTTCCAGGGTCAGGGCCACCAACATCAGACAACGAAGAGTGTCTGGCTCGATGCCAAGCAACCGATGCCTGCAACGTGTTTGTTCGTGTGAACTCTCGCGGGAACTGCTTCTTGAAGAACGTCGACTCAAGGTTCAACATCCCAGCCACCTTCCGATCTGGATTAACATCGTATGTGCTATGTCCGGGAGATGAAGCACAGCCTCCAGAGATCCCTGGGCCAGGACCAGACCCAGGTGAAGATAAGAACTGCGATATACTCCTGAATGGCATGGATATTCCTGGCGCTAACCTGCCTGGTTCAGGGCCAGTTGCTGCAGATAACGGAGAGTGTTTAGCTAGGTGCCAAGAAACAGAGTCCTGCAACGCGTTTGTGCGTTTGAATGCTCGCGGAAACTGCTTCCTGAAGAGTTTTGGCGTCGAGACAGTAGAGGTAACGTCAAGACCTGGAGCAACAGGGTATGTGATGTGCGCTGGCGATGTTGAGCCTCCAAGCATTGGGAACGGGAACGGTCCTCCAGATGGGCGTCCAGTAGGAGAAGATTCCGGAACGGTCTCAATGTCGATCTTCCCGGAGAAATGTGACCAGCTGCTCGTTGGGAAGGACATTTCTGGCGACAACCTGCCAGGGTCAGGGCAGCTAACTGGGAACACCGATGAGTGCTTTACTCGATGCCGAAGCACTGTGTCCTGCAACGCGTTTGTTCGCGTGAATTCCCGTGGGAACTGCTTCTTGAAGAGCGTGGATGAGAGGACGGTTGAGGCGTCTGACAGGGCAGGCACCACTGCATACCTGCTTTGTGCTGCGCCGCCTCCAGCCACTCCTGTCACCCAGACTCCTGATGAAACCTCCCCACCAGGCGGTGATCACTGTTTGGAGAATTATTATGGATGACGTTTCCTGTGAATATGGGTGCGTCGTGAATCCTCTGGTTCTCGTTGACATTGTCCCATCACGTTTAAATTTAAAGTATAGTTGTTGACAACATAGCGTGTCTGCATCATTCACTGAACATCAGAGTGCAGATGTTCACTGGTTGAATAATCTGATCTCAGATGTTCATTGGTTACAGTTACAAACCTGAAAGGGAAAGAAAGATCAGGAACCTGGTTCGCATGTAGGATCAAAACTACAAAGCACCAATTAAGTAGACATGCTATGTTGAACAGAAGAAGAACTGCACATGTTCGTGGTCTGTGACGTTTGCTTCATGACTGTTTATGAACGGCTGCTGTGCATGAACAGGAAAGATATTGATTATGCATGCACCGAAACAGTCAAAATCTATTCACGCAGACACTTGATTCAGAAATGATGTTCGAAAACTGTGCACACATGCAGGGCTTGCTGGAGGGGCAACATGACATCTTCCCAGTGGTGTGGCGCAACGGCAAGGTCTTCATCGGTGGTGTGGAGAGAGAGGGCATTCGAGAATGTACATCTCATTGGATTGCCAGGCTGTCCTGCGGCACACTCGAAAAATAGTGTAAAGCTTTAGGCACAACTCCGCTCGAGCACATGAGCCGGTCACACTGTTGAAAACGTCGTTCAATACATAGTCGTCAAGAATAGAAACATTTTGTGCTGGGATTTGGCAACATGCGGCGCGGTGCGCAGTGCAGGTGCATGACGCTGCTGCTGAAGAAACATGACATGCATGCATGTATATGGTGACCTCAAAGCAGGGTAGGATCCATATTGGCCAACATTACTGCTCCGGTTGCAATCTATGCTGCTGGCAGAGTTCTGATAGGGGGACATATGAGAGAGGAGTTGTAGCGGGTACGAAAGTTAATCGACACTGAGTCATGCTTCGGCATGACTCAGTTTCTGTGTTCAGTGAATAATGTGCCCATACGACTCTACCAACCATTCTTTGTCGGTAGAAGATGCTCTTGACTGGTGGGGGACACATGAATCAGTCGGTACTTGTAGTTAGAACCCGAGCTTGTTGAGAAGTGAGTTCGTACCTGGTCTTTTGGTTTGCATTATTGTTAGGGTACGTATTAGGGTTCTTGCATGGGTGGGAGGTACACTCGAGGGGGCAGGGATCGGGCGGGAGGTTGAAGGGGGAACCCTCACTGGGAGAGAGTGCTGACCGGCGGAGTGCCGAGATCACACCAGGGGAGGTAAAGGGGGGGGGGGGGGGGGGGCGCCCCCCCCGGGGCACAGTGCCGTGCGGGGTCCCCCCCCGGGGGGAAGTGGGGGACTGGTAGCCACAGGTGCCTGTGTGGCGATCGGCAGGCACGGCATGCCGCGGCAGGAGGGCATTGCCGGTATCCCGTGCCCGGGCATGCATGCCAGTGGCGTACTTGTTCACGATGTGGTGCTTGCAGTAGCGAACACAGAAAACGATGTCGCTCAGGGCCAGTGTTCTACAACCCGCCGGATGATTTGCTGGTACATGAACCATGCTATGGAGTTAAGCCTGTAACTTTACACTCAACCCGCCGGAAAGTCCGGGCAATATTCCAGACCAGCCTTGAAATTACATAGATGTTCAAAGTGTCCCCCCTTTGCTTTTGCCTACATTTCGAAAGTTCCCCGGGTTCCCCGGACTCAGTCCGGGCTATTTTCAAGAATTTTGTACAACGTTGCTCAGGGCCCAGATGCATGTGCACAGGTGAACATCACAACCCATACGAAGTGGTCCGCACGGGCACAAAATGTTCGTCCTCCTGGAATACGTACGCAAGGAATGGGGATCATCAATTCTCCGCGCGCGGGGAGTATTAATGGTGAGTTCACACGGTTGAGCGGTACATACGTGCCTCTTGATATGGATAGACTGCGGATATGTATACATACGCATGCGGTCTCGCATATGAAGGAGCACTTTGTTGTGCGAATCAGAGCTGCTGTGTATGTCAAGAAAGTCACAGGAATGTTATATTATATGGAACCAGTGTTTGTATGAAGCCGACATCACCCATACCTAGGGTTCGTAAACGGTAAATTAGGTTTAATCCAGCTGCTGCAGCCGTATCAAACCAGAAAAATCGAGTTCACCGATACATCAAGCAGCCTTCCTTCAGCAATTGATAAGTTCAGTAAAATACCTAGGAGTCGGAAATCTTCATCATCCGTCCGACTTGGTTGCGGCTTGGTTTTCGTTCGCATGTACGAATGCTGCCGGTCCGGTCCGACATTTATATCTTTTGCGAAAGAACGTGTTATACTCTTGCTTCCAGTCAATGACAGTCACATGTTACAATGTTTGGATGTTATTCTGCAGCAGCTCAGTCTCTAAACGGCCATTGATCACGCAGGTCGACAGGTGCAGCATGAGGACATGCCTGAGCCACGAGATCAGCCTGGAAGTCATGCACCGCCGGCATCGAACACCGGTACGGAGTACCAGCGCACTGATGATCTTCACAGTGTTGATCGGAGCAGTAACGGCAGCAAGATCCCTGCTTCAAGGTGCGTTGACGTGCTCACTGTACATCTGCGTGCACTTCCGCTGCGGCGCACGTAAAGAAGGCGATCACTCTGCAGCTCCTAGCGAACGTAACAATAATTTAGAAACTAGTTTCATGCTTCTCGACAGGGGTAGACGGTTGCGACACAACGTCTCACCTCAGGTTCATTTCTCACGTCATGCTGACGGCGCACCTACATGAGAACTGGCGACCCGTACTCACGTCCGAAGGCGATCGCCACAACGCTCGCACATAAATGCCACCAATTCTCCATGATCTCGCAACATCGATATGCGCTGGAAACAGAACGTGTGGCAGATACCAGGTGTACGTGCATTGATGATCAAGGGCAAGCACCTTACTAGCTTCAAATGCTTGCTATGGCCATCCATTCTGCATGGGAATGTCCTCACCACCTGTGAATTCTACCTTCTCTTGTTCCACGCGAGCACATGCGCCTTTAGCTTTCTTGGTCAACTGAATGCAGGAGAGGTGTCCTCCGGGGTGCTTGAATCCGAAGGCAAAGATTACGTAATTGTTTTGCGCCAGCACACTGCAAGGGACGAGAAGATGGCGCCACGCTGATCTATAACATCATCGAAGACGTGCGCACCCCCCCACGCTCCGCTTTGATTCGCCCGACGCACCCCTTGCACGACGCACCCCTCCCCTAAACCCTTTCACCCCCCGTGCCCCCCTTACCCCTCCCCCGCACCCTTCTTGCCCCCTCTTGCCCCCCTTGCAGCTCAAAGCTTTAACTCAAGGCTTCACCAGCCTCACACCTGCAAGAACACTGTGCCCGACCCCTTGAGAACTTTGTGCATCAAACACCGAGCTCCAACTGTAATCCACAGCAGCTACTGAGATGCAGGTGTGGCTTGAGGGGGCATAGAGGCCCAACATCAGGTTTAGGAGGCCCCAAAAGCTCCTTACTAACAGCTGCCATGCACGCAGGTGTGGTTTGAGGGGGGGGAGAGGCCCAACATCGGCAACCATCACAACGCAGAGGTCATCGGTAACAAGCTCTACCTCTTTTGGGGGTTTTGGAGACAACTCACCTGGTGAGGTGCAGATTGGAACACTCTCTGGTGGTACCTCTGCACCCTTAACCATGTCATTTGTGAAAGGCGAAGACTCCCCACTTGAGAGTGGGTCGGCCAACAGCGCTGTGATCGATGGCAAGGTGGGTTCCTCGATGCTCTGTGGTTTATTAGGCCGTGATGTTTTGATGTTGGAGGTTTGCATAGGCCTAAAAACAAAGTCGAGTGATGATGTCAAAACGAGATAATAGAAATGATACTTGTCAAGAGCACAAACATGAACACGCTACGCATACCCTTGAAGTAAAACGCCTTATAGTGCAAGGATTACCTTGGTATGGCAGGTTGTGGCCCTCGATGCTCTGTGGTTGATTACCACCTCACTACACAGTAGAGTGTTTCTTTGTTGTTTTATAACCTTCTTTCTGTGTATCTATCTGTGCTTCTGTATCTCTTTTTTGGCCCCCAGGGCCCGTTTCTCAATTGAACAACTGTTGGATGTGAGCCAGAGTTTGACCAGAATTATTCTTTGGTGCTTTGCGTTCTCTTTGTTTCGTTTGTGTTTTACTATGTTTCCTTGCGTCTTAGTTTCTATGTTCTAGCTTCCGCGTATCCTGCTTCGAAGATTGCAGCTTGGGCAAGATGCAAGGCAGGTGCCGTCGAAACTGTGGACTGTATTTGATAATTGCTGATGAAACCGAGGTCTCACTCCGCTGAAACATGTATCGGTGGAAGCATCTGACTCTGACTACCTAGCGACCTTCGTGTCATGAACCCAACGTTTCAATTTCCTGGACGCCAGCCAGCCCGTTTGAACTTCAAACCTGATTTTGCTGCCCACATCCGGGGTCAGTGTCCACATCCGGGGACGCCTCTACTTGCATGAACATCTAGACAACCCTCTGCAAAGATTCAAAGAGCTCGGTGCTGATGTATCAAGAAGCTCCTGCGGCGCTGATGCAGGTATACCTTTGTGGAGGCATTGAATCTCAAGACTCAATCCCGCACTGTTCTCTGTATGATCCTGATCAAGACAGCTGGGCCAGTGATGTGGATGTGCGTTCCCTCTCTGAGGGTTGGTTCTCCCTCCCATACCTCGAAATCGTTTGAATGATGACTTTTGTGGACAAATTTTAAGCAACGAATTCTAAAACAAATAGAAAGATTTGGTGGGTCAAAAAACCTTTGTGTCTGATGCCCTATCCCTCCACGTGAGGCCCAACACAACATTCGTGTAAATTCGCACCAGGAACTGAAATAGTGTAAAGTTACAGGCGGAAGTCCATACAATGGCTCATGCACCAGCAAGGTAACACAAATCAACCGCCCTAGCACAACAAACCTACTCCTGTTGAAAAAAGCCAGTCTACTTTAACCACTGGTCGTCTGAGCGCAGATGTCCCGTGGTTACAGTAGACAGGCTATGCTCGGGGGGGGGGGGGGGGGG
>JAUMHD010001031.1:0-18975 GCA_032359135.1 Ulvella scutata
GTGGATGTTTTGTGTTAGTTGATTTTGGCTATTTGGGTTCATGCCTATTTACTACCTTTCCGGTTTGTAAACCACTCAGATTTGTGATTATAAAAACATTTCCCTCCCAGAGGGATTAATCCCCAAAATCAACAACACTGTGTGCCACTATCATGCTACAAGTAGAAGATATGTGGTGCAAAATCGAACTTCCCCGGAAACATGTATGTTGCGACAACTTTCAAGAATGCATCCCTTCAAGGAACCCATGAAGAAACGTGCCAGGCATGACTGGCCGTTGGGTGACAAGATTTGGCTGCTTGACGTTCTATTAAGGCTAAGTTGACTTCTGCTGACTTTTGGAGCAGCGCTTGGCGTGCATGTCAATGGGTCTAGGACTAGGGATCATATAGATATTGCCTCATTGAGTTAATGACCAGACAGACCGCAGACATAGTCGACTCCTGTGAAATTGACAGTGATGACATTTCTGTTCCTCAAATTAGTACACATGAAGCAATTGAACATGCTCTAGGACTGGAGGTGTTCTTTTCCACAAGACCAGACGTTTTCACTGCTGAGGATATGCGGGAGTTGTCCTTGCTTCATAGAAAGCTTGAAAAGCTAGCAATGGAAGCGAAGAAGCAGGTAGATATCAGGTCTTTCGCGTACTAGTAGCTTGCTCTGTGTTCCTAGTCGTGTCAGCAGTGTAACAAGGAGCCCCACAACAGATAATGCACATTTAAAGGCATTTACTGGGTTTTCCGATGGTGTCGGCTCAACCGTTTTCATACTCCGGCCCCCACACATGCCAGTTCCCAAGACTGTACCCAAGCTGAGAACCGTTTATCAGTCCTCGGCTTTGTCTGTTCACCGATTTAGGGGACACATGTGGCCGGATAAACGAGACTTTATCATGCGCTGACTCTGATGAGCTGTTGGAATTCACAGGAAAGGGAGAATGGGCTGGCCTGAAGCCAACTTTTCCGCCTTATTTTACAACTGGGTTTTGGATATCAGAAACAAGTATATTCTCGCGACCCAGCCTCTTTGAGTGCAAAGAACAGCTCCCGCTTTCCTGTGCTCGTTATACTGCGTACACTGCGTGTTTTCGAGGACTACATGCTGGCCATGCACATATTCTTCGTCGCATGAAATGCCAGCAGCACCGTCCATTATGCGAACCGATGCATGTGCACACTGTCATGTTGGAAAGTAACTTGATTATGTTCCCTTCTACCATACGGTACACAGGAAACTGGGTGCTGGTTCTCCCAAAGGTGAACTTTCACACGACAGCAGCATGTCATCGCAATCACAGTTTGAGACAAAGATCTTAGTAATATGTCAACATTATGAGACGCTTTCTAGGCGCTCAGGTGGAATGGTGCACTGCGCTAGCCTTTTGCTGGCCAAAAAGTACCCACTGTATGCAGTAGGCGAGACCTAGACATCCGTGAGTGACACGAAATAGTACAAATACACACGTGCCCGCGTATCAGCATCAGCAGAAGCGCGGTCCGTGGCTGTATTGACGATGATAGTGTCGTGCCAACCACCAAGCTGACGCCACAAATGCCACACAAATAGTGGACTGGAGCACTCAGCGTAAAGCGGCAGTACCTTATAGTGGTGTATAGTGATCCATTTTGTAATTAGTGTGTGTGGGGGAAGGGGGAACCACGGAAACGGTATAACGGGTGGAATAGTCTGATACATCTTAAGAACCATCAGAGAACACTGAACCGATTGCAGGTAATGGGGCAGATACACCATTCAGAAGCCTTGCTGGAGCACATGAAGTGCTGAAACAAGCGCAAGACTGTGTGACGTACCAAAAAAGTAATAGATTTGACTATCGATTGTGGAACATCTCCAATCTTCTTTGAGAACATCTGGCCTGTGTATACGTCACTAACAGGAGTCCTTCGCTTGAACCTTCCTTGAACGATGACCCACGTTTGGCGCCGCTTCCCCTTCAGCACATCCTCACAACCCTTACCCACTGGCAGTCCTTTCACCCAGATCATAATGCGGCCTTTGAAACAGGGACCGTCAAACTCATGACAGTCTCCATGATTAATGCGAATGCGGCCCCTCGTGCTGCTGGGATTCGTCAGCTGTATCTCCCCCGCTGGTTGCCTCACCACCTGCAGCCAGGCTTGAGGTTACGCTACTGAGCTAGGACTGGCGGGCGATAACTGCGTGGGTGTTCAGATCTCTCCCAACGGTGCCTCTGGTTGCGTTCACGCACCATGTCAGGCGTCCACCAGCCCTCAAAGTCAACCGCACTTGGGGGGCCTGGAGGCGCACCCACAGATGGGGCCACGAACGGAGCCGCAAACGGAGCTGGCCCCCCCGACTGGGGCAAGTAGCGCAAGGCATTGCGTGAGTTCATCTGTGTGTTCCGGGGCCAATCGGAAGCATCTCTGCGTGCGCTTGATGGATCCTGGCTGTGCCAGGAACTCACTGGTGCGGGTTCCTGTGAGGTGTGCATCCAGAGCCCCTCCGCCACTGCTGCATCAGCGACAGCGAATATCACTGGCGTCGCACGTCGTGTAAGGCGTGCACTTGTTGTATCAGGTTCTCTTTCTACTTGTGGCGCAGCACGTGAGTCACCTGCGTCGTCTGAGGGAAGAGTGAAAGAAGTCCGCTGCGTCAAATGCTCTTTCCTTCGACCACTACTGTTCAAGATGGAGCGGGGACGCTCTAACGACTCAGCTGCTTTTGGCGACATTACTCTGTTCCATGCCGACTCCAAGCTGGACTTGACACCATCCAGAACGCCGGATAGGACATCGCTGCATGACCGGAATACCGTCAAGAAAGGCTTTGCATTTGTGGTCTCCCCTGCTCTGAAACAGTGTTGCTTGCACACAGTGTTATCAGAGTGAAACGAACGGAACCTCAAAATGCTGAGCTGGCGGCAGGCAAACATGGTGAGGGAACAGAAGTCGATGGCATTCTCTCACACAGTATGTTCTCATAAACTGCATGACTAGTGTGCGGAGAGTGGTGACGAACATGAGAGTTCCTGTGGCTACATCGAGGGTCGCTGACCCGATCCCTTGACTGGAATTGTCGAGAGATGGAGCACGCATCATTGAGTGATCCTGCTCTTCACTCATATGAAGCCCCATAATTCCACTTGCGATGTGACGATAGTCAATCTGCATACATAACAGCTGATACTGGGGGTGCATCACTGGAGCACGCACTGACGACCCAACAAGAGTGCATTGTCACAGTTTGTAGCTGTTCCCACGGTGGATTTTTCAAGACTGTCACAGATGAACGCCGTGCCTGGAAAGATATGAAGTCGTTGAGAACACGCCGCGATTCCAGCAGCACTACAATGAGCACCACGATGCCCAAAGCAGCCAGATATGTGGACAGACGGCCCAAGGGTGCAAAGGTGACAAAGAGAAGGGCAAGCAGTGTGCCTATCACAACCTGCACCGCCATCAAAGTTGTCAGAGCGTCTACCCTGGACACCCAAACATCGTTCCAGCATTTCATGCTTAGCACGGCTGCACATTTACATAGACGTCAGCAGGCAAGAACGGGGCGCAACAGCAGCCATACACATCATGGGCTGAGCTTCAGGCAGCCACTGCTTCTGGGAATACAGGCAGCGTTAGATGCCAGCAAGCTACTGACTTCCAACCCTGGAGTGGCAGCACAGCACCAGAAACTCGAGTGCTTGACCACACACCTGCTGCACCGCTATCGCTCTTCGAAGTGCGCCCTCTGACGCTGCAAGCCTGCGCTCGGCCACAGATATGCGCCAATCCATCTGTACAGACTTGGTGACGGCGTCTGCTTGTGCTTCTTTGTTTGCTTTCGTTTGTGCAAGATTTTGGTCTTCGATTGCAACAACTCGACGCTGTAAGTTTGCAACAGTGCCCAAATTGTCGCTTCGAAAGGCGTACAGGTGCTTAACATCGAAGGTTGAGGAGTTTGTAACACAGTGGAAGATCGACAAGTCCAACATTGCTTGCCCAACCTTCAGTGCATCAGATACACTGGTTACCAACTTCTCATTTCCCAACAGCCAGTCTCTGGCGTACCTGAATAAACAACGCAATCACACACGGGGATAAAACGAGCACAAAGGGCACGAGGGTAAGCAAACCCATGGTTGATGCACACTCTCCCTTGAAAGAATTTGGAAAATTGCCCTGGATGAGACGATGGTCCTTGATCTTAAGAGCGCCAGACTCCTTCATTGCATGAGCCATCTCTCTCAATCGGAACCGTCCTTTGGTGCTGAGCAACTCCTCAAGAGTTTCGAACTGGTTGGCGACAACTTCTGCGCCATCTCCTGCGCCTCCCCCTGTGTCTGTCACTGATGTACTATCTGGAGTCATGGCTCCAGTTCAACAACAAGACGTCTGCTCTGCCTGGTGACACGTTTTGTACGGTGCAAAGGAAGCTGCAGGGCCTGCACTTCAAACAAGATCGCTTCTTGTATGACTCTCCAACAAAGTAATCATCCTGGTTTTAATGGTCACCACTCATTCTACGGTACTTTCACCAGTAACACCCTTGATTGTCCTCACAGACCCCCAAAGTAACATGAACTGAACATGATACTTGGCAACCATGCTTATTTGTACGTGAGAAGGCGACCATTGCTCGAGGCTGCATGCAACAGATGTGATGACTTGCGGAACGGAGCAGCGAACTCAACATGATTCACATCAAAGGGTGCATTGCTATGAAATATTAAGCGGAACGCGCGCAAAGTTTCTGCACCTAGCATTCCACGCCCAAGTCCAACACTTCGCACCTTGCTATGTCCTCGATTGTGAGCACTAACGGCCTAAGGAAGACGATAACAAAATATTATTGACGTGCATCGAAGACATGATGACGGCCAACATGTTGCAGAGGATGGCATGACGAGACAGATGCTCTGTGGATGTTATTCAGATGGATGCCGTCGTTGTAGAGACACGGTGCAACGAAGTGCAGTGGCCTACGTGGGGAGATGCTCACAGTATAATAAAGTGCTACACTGTAAGAAGAGCGGCTTCCTCGAGACTGGTCAAATATAGTGCGACCGCCGACATCTTGCATGCATGTCACGTTCCAAGCACCACGTGCGCACAAAACTCGCCCGATATACCATGGAGAGAAGTATAGATTGTGCAGCGAAGGGATCCTTCGTAGGAGCTCAAGTATGGCGCCATAGGTTCACTGCGCAGTTACTCCAACAAGTGCGCTCTGGAATGGTGGCATGATGCGTCAATGTAGTGGACCATGGGATGAATTAATCACGGAAGGTGCATCTCTGCTGTCATCGCGCTTCCAATCGATGCTTCTGACGACCATGCGTCTGTGCTCTGGTGGCGACCTGCAGTGGTAGTATCTGGTCTTCCAATGGGAATGCGCTAGGATTCCGGCCTGCGTTGTAACTTTGCTTTGTGTCAGAACAAGTTGCTGCAGGAGAAACAGTTGCCATCATCAAGAAATAGTTCCGGAACCTTTGCTCCCCTCAAGCTGAGAGATCAACCTGCCTTAATTAGGCCTAACGGTACAGTTGAAGAGTGGGGCAGTTTCAGGCAAGCATGTTGGCTGTTGAGAGCAGCAGATGGGTATCTCCAGTGCCCTTTCACCTCTATAAAAAACAATTTATAGCTAATCGGGAACCTCGCCATAGTACCAAACCAGCATATCGTGGGTACTGTCGTCGCTTGCTGCGGTGTTACTCTGCCGCCTCCCACCCGAACCTGACTCCCCATGAGTTGGGTGGATATCACTCTGCGTATCAGCTGAATGCAGCACTGCAGCAGCGCTCTGTGCCTCCTGGGGACGTGCACACTGTTGCACTTGCGCTGCGAAAGCTTTCCACCATGGCCTCAGATGCACCCAGAGGGTTCCAGATGTTGGGAATGCATGAACGTGTGTTGGAGCTCTGTGAGGGATTCCAGGGGTCTGTAGGTCCGCTGGTTGACTTGGAGGATGTGTCTGATATCCTTGGAAGCCTTGAAGACCTTATTGTAGACATCGAGGAGCTGCATGCAGAGCACGACAGCGTTCAGGTATAACCCCATTCACCTCTGCATTGCGTTCAGACCATGATATGTAGGGTTTCCGGGTTTGTTTCTGTTGTAAATTACGATGGGCAAAAACGGACGTAACTGACGGCATCCACCAAGAAATTTGTTGGGAACGAGTTCGGACCGTACGTGAACAAAATGCGCCAGCGACGTCCCCAGGGCCACCTGGGGACGCTCGAGCATGATGCTTTTTTTGCTGGAGGTGGAGGCCAATCTGACTGCTGGCGTTGTGCTTGAGCTGCACAACTGCTCTGCAGGCACCAGCTATCTCTTACCTTCTGCGCAAGGAGCAGGGCACGCATGCCGCCTGATGCGCACACCGAAACGAATGCAATGTTGAAGAGTGAGAAACTGTGTAGCTGCAAGCCAGCAGCGTGCAACGTTGTCATGCAGGCAACCCTGTGTAAAACCTAGTTACCACTCACCGGGCCACTCACCGCGAACTTACAGGGTTTACCGACGTGTTTTTTAAGCACCAAATCGCCAACCAAGCGATATCTCAATTCAGGCCCCGGAAAAAGTGATATTACTCAGCTCATCATGAATACAGAAGAAGAAATTTCCTTCTGCGAAGTGGGGTGCAGTCACAGCCACCCAAAAGAAGGAAGACACAATAAAGCAATTGCATTCGCTCCGAGGCCAGGAAGGGTAACCAACTAAGAATGCACTGCTTGAAATCTTTCACCTACATCTTTTCTGTCTTACTGACACCTGTTCCATCTGCTCCCGGGTGCTCCAGTATGCAACCATGTGCTCAAGTGCACAATCGCTGCGAACATGCTACGCTGGCTTGCAGCATGTAGATACCCCATCTGTGTACGATGTACAACAAACATCTGTGCATCTGACCAGGTTCCGGACGCTGCACTTCACAGCTTGTCGCTTCGTCCCCCTCAGGTCATCCTGCCTCTCAAAGTCTGCAGCGCAGCGGCTGAACATCATTCATTCACGCCTATTCGTGGCTGCTTCGGCACTGAGCAGCACTCTGCACATTGTTGTGCAGATTGTCCATTAGCGCACATGCATGCAGCACACACAGTTGGTGACATGTGTGACCACATATATCACATATGCACGATATGTCTTGCATGACATATGGAACACAGTTGGTGCCCCGGACACACTTAGGAGCCCCAAGTTGGGACCCGCAGGGCGACAGTACTATGGAGGGGATGATTCGTCGATGCGTCAGATTGTGGATGGTTTAGCCACCGAACCCTGGTCGCATGGGCGATAAAGATGTAGTGGTCGATCAAGATGCACGCTTATGGTGTAGTGCGCGCTTATTCCCCCATCAGCGTTCCTGTGTCTGCCAAAGGGGGAAGCATGTCACTGGATTGTGGCCTCCTGCGCGGGGTAATCCACCTGGTCTGAGGAATTTCAGCTCTTGTGCGAAAGGCTAAAAGGGGGCTTGTCGCCAACTTGCAGGCCACCACCACACCAGCAACAAAACGAATACGGAAGCTCAACAAAAGCGTGATCTTGAGCGCGAGTGGGGACCACCGGCCCCTCTTTTCCCGCATGTCTTCGCCCTGCACGGTGGCTATCGCCTCCTTTTGCCACGTATTCTATTTTTGCCGGCTACATCTTCCCATTCACAACAGTGGGGAGACAGTTTTGGGCAGGGTTATGGCCAGGTCCTCGTGAGCCGAAACTTTTACAGAAGGGGCCTTGGGGGCCAATCATAGCCAGACATACAGAACTCGTATTTCGTCACTTACGCCATATTTTGGTAAACCTAATGACATGTGTTGAGTCTTACATGCAAGCACAGCCACTGTGTTTCTCGCCTGTCATGTCCCCGCCCAGGTGTGGGTTATACCGGCATGGAGAAAGCTTGGCAACTCCAGGTTAGTGCCCAGGCATGCGTGCGGTGTGCAGGCATGCGTCCAAGAATTGACTGCCGCTTCTTTGAGCAGCTGGCAAGCGTGGTACAGCCCAAACAAGCCATGCAATCATACAGCACTGACCTCGGTGCTGGTGGCTGTTGCTGCGCTGGCGCAGGCGCCAACTGCTGCTATGCGCAGGCTAGCAGAGCTGACTGCAGGAGCACTGCGGAGCAACTTTGAGTGCTCTGCAATGCGCAGTCCTTCCATGACACCCACATCAGACATGGTTAATTTGATTCACTCATTCTCTACAATCTTTGCCCCAAAAAGTTCCAGCCAAGATGGCACCAGAGAGCAGGAAGCAGCATACACGCTGGGCTCTGCTTGCAGTACACACACTTTCCCTCCTGAAAATCCTGCAGCAGAGCTAGTTGACGGCAAGCAGGCGTCAGTAGAGAGCGCAGGGCAAGAGTCGAATGGCTCGGCGAAGGATGTGACAGCAGGGTGTGACAATGATCACATGCCAGCAGATGTGACAGGCTTCGTCAACACTGCATGTGAGGAGCTTAGAATGCGGGTCCTTCCAGGGGTCCACAGTGTTCATCCGCCTATGAAACCAGAGGACACCGTTAGCCTATTGTGTGGTGTGTTCCTGAAGTGCTCAGGCACAGTGCTTTGTCATGTTTTGCGTGCCAGCAGTTGTTCGTTTTTGTTCCATTGTAACCCACAGGTACTTGATACTTGCAGCAATATTTCTGCGGTGTCTCTGACAGGCAAGCTGCATTGACGTTGAGACCTGGAGTCATGCACAATCTGAACATGCCGGTTGACGATGCAGGGCTTGCAAGGTTCACGGAAACACCTTCAGCTGCACCTGGCTGTATTGATGCAGTAATGACCCTCCTAAAGTACCGCTTGAAGCAAGGAATAGTCACATCAATGTGTCCCTATCCCTACACCTTGAATTCTGCTTCAGATATGTCCAAATGTACTGGGGCACTGGTGAAGCTCAAGCACTCGGGCATTCTTGTTCATGAGGTTGTCATGTTCATGCTGCTGACCCTGGCAAAGGTTTGGGCAGTCCCTCCGGAGAGCATCCACAGCACAGATGCAGAAACTGTAGGTTCCAGGAGGATCATCGAAAGAGGAGCAGAGTTCTGTCCGGTAAGTGTGATCGAATTGATGAAGCATGCAGTGGCCCTGGGTGTCACTTCCATACCAGAAGTCTTCCAGCTGGCATGTGAACCACGGTGGAAGATGGTCAGTCAGAGGCAACGTGCCTCAGAGTGGTGCAGTAGCAGCGTGGATGACGCCCTTGCAACCCTGCCTGAAGTGATGGTGTCAGCCGGGCTTCATGCATCCGATACCGTCATCCGGTGTATCTGCGATGCGCTCAGAATTTGCACACTTCCACTCACAGTACAGGTGTGCACGCCTGCATCTGTGATCCTGATTGGTGTGTTGCAGCAGGCATGCCTGGCTTGATCATTCGTCTGCGTGTGTTTTCAATTTCGCATGTGTTCACTCCTTCGCCAATGTGGCATGGCGTCAGTTGAAGTGCTCAAGAACCTTGTTGAAATGGGAACAATTTTTCTATCCTTGCGTGTAGGCACGCAACTTTTTGTGCTTGGCTATCATATCGCCGGTCAGCAACCAAACGCAACTGAGGAACTGCCTGCACGTGATGTGCACAAGCAGACAGCAGTATGAACAGGACCATCCCAGCACGCAGCATAATTCACAAGCTTCTGTGTTGCGGGACATGCTAGACTCTGCGTTGATTGTCCACAGCCAACATTCGCATACCCTGGCTGCAGCTGCAACTGATTTCCTCCTGTCCAAGAGACACCATCTGGAAGAGCAGTTAGTACAGCAGCTGAACACCTGCCTGCGTATGGCTGAAGTGCAGTTTAGTGCCATGAGCTGTCCAGTCACGACAGCAGAGAATAGCAGTCTGAGCACATGTCACCAGGACAAGGATGCTCAACTGTTACCAGTGTCACTGTGTCCTGTCTGTCTGAGACAAGATGTAGATGTTTTGCAAGAGTCGGCTGTTGTTTTGACGAGACTGATGCAAGTATGTGTAGAGGCAGACAGATGCCAGACCTTTGCATGTTGGGAGGATGTGGTGCGCAGCTACCAGAACACAAGTACTCCAACGTTACTTCGACCCACGTCGGCTGCAGTTGAAAGTAAGTGCGGTCTCAAAATACTTCGAGTATTTTCAGGGGGGGAACCGTGGATGCAATGTATTACGTTTTTCGAGGCAGAACAGCCCAACAGATCCAGTGTTACAACGGCAATAGTGCTGGCACCACATCTTCAGAACCCACCATATGGTGACAGCCGAGAGTCTTGTAAATGCTGGAGCCTCGTAGAGTGTACCAACTTGACTGGGCCAATAGGACGCATAGGGACCTTGCTGCAAGCTGTAGGAATCCAATCTGTCGCACTCATCTCTCGAGACTGGATGGCGCTACAGGCCATGGCGCAGCAGGGTGGGTCATCACAGCTCCGCAATATTGTTGATGATGCCCTATTATTAGTAGCCAGGTAGTAAGCACTGTAAACTGTGGGTCCTGTTGCCCCTGCCCAGCGTGCCTGTCTAAGAGTTGGGTAACAATGGAAGCCTAGTGCTTCCACCTCCTGCACCCAACGCCTCCCCAAGGGTGTATCAGCTATGGTGATCACTTAGCAGTCCTGTAGGGGCTTTGACTAAGCAAGTGAGGGCGCCCGCAAAATTGCTTGACCAGTTTCTCTGTGTATTTCTGACTAGTGATGCTCTCCGAATTCCTCAGCGGCTTACAATACTTGTCGAGCAGGCGATTGAGCTTCCCTTGCTGATCAGCTTGTGCCCTGCACTTTGTCGTGAAGCTGGGCAGTTCCAAGTAGGTGACTGTTCACGAGAATTGTACAAGGCATGGGCACAATGGTCAGCTTGCTGCATTACCTGTCATGCATCTCAACACATTTCGTGCGTCTCTCTGCTGTTCCTATCCTTCGCCAGGGAACTGTAACATCATGCCAGCGCCCATTCTGCAGTTCCTGCTTAATCCAATGAGGCTTCTGTTGCCCGTCTTCTGGCTGACCCTTGCCTTGCCGCACCGACAGGCGCTCGATGCTAGCCTGAGGGCACCCACATAGTGTCAGAACGTTGCCCCCTCCACAACTGGTCACATGTAAGGACCTCAGCATCGCCACACCTCAAGATCATCCTTGCCTTGGAATCTGGCGACAGGAACTTGCTTAAAGTGGAGGAAAGAATCAACAGAAGGATGAACTGGACGCTGCAGCAGGCGCTTTTCCGCCTGCAGGTCACAAGCACGTAGCACACGTCAAAACTGAGATATTTTCTGGGAGAATAGCCCGTCTAAGGCACAGAATACAAACTTTTAGGTAGGTAGCTTGCCTGTAGCCATTCTTCTGCTTTAATCAGGCGTCCATTTTTTGTCCGCAACACACCTGCACACACACACAAGGCCCCCTGCTGTCTGCATAGTACCCATTCTTCCGCAGAGCCACACATACCCATTGCTGGACATGCTGGTCGCAACCCTCCAAATTCTGAAGGATACAACCAAATTAATCACCCCCCCTAGGCCAATCATACAGAAATACTACCTAACCCCTCAACCTACCCTTCAACCTAGAAATATGAGACTTCCAAGCGGTCAAGAAGTGCCGTTCTGGCCTCTGTACATTGCTGCATATCCGTAGCAGGGCTCAAACACATCTGAATGCTCATGCATCATCAGTCATGTTGCACTTTTTCATGTGCACTTGTCCGAATTAAAAGCATGTGAATGCCGAAGAGAGCAAATCTGGAGTACCAACACCATCAAGGTGCTCAAGAGTGGAGAGGAAATGTGCCAGGTGATCTCCAGAGTAGAAAATACACATTCGGAGAGTACCTGGAGTGTGCCGCGGAATCTTTTTCTCCAGCTTGGGTGCTGTAGGCAATTTCGTGTTCAGCATCTCATCTTCGTCTCCGATGTCATCTTTGCTCTGCATGTTGCATGCAGTGATGTGCGGCAGAAAAAACTGTGGAAGACATGAACAGCAAGTCAATCTGCCGTACATGGTGATGCAGCTGGTACAATGAAACTGCCAGAGCATCAGCAACTGCACAACCCACGAAGGCTTTCGGTGGAAAAACATTTAGTGTCCAACAACCATCTGCAACCGACCGCAACCACACACAGCACCCTTTTGCCAGGCATCCAGAAAGTCACCAACATGTCAACTAGCTTCCTACACTAAGACCTTACAGAGTATGACATGCACGTCTGAAATAGTGTACAAGTGATTTCCTGTAAAGGACATTGAAGGTACTTATGTTTGTGCTGTTGCACGCACTCCTGTCCAATCAATGTGTCGTGAAAGCAATGCGTTGTATGGAATCAAGGTGACGGCCATCGCTATATCCGCGAGTTTAGAGCTCTGATATATATGATTCGTGAACAGTACGGAGCATACTGTGGCTGACATGTCTTCTCTTGAGGCCGATAGAACGAGAGCTGCAATGCAATTCTCAACACTACAGGCTTTTCTCACACTGGTGAGACGGCCCTTTCATCACCTCTGCCTGGCGAGGTAGGAACTAAACTGAAGGGAGCTGATTGTGAAGAGGCAGGCGATGTGACGCCTATCTGGCAGCAAATCTGGGACTGGAAGGTTGCTGCTTGTGTACAAACACCGTCCAGCCAATCAAAAGTCCTGTTTCAGATTCTGATTGACAGTGCGCGATGACAGGATGGCACTGCAAGTTTGTGAAACCTGTGTAAGGAACAGGAGGCCTCAGCTACCTCGATGTACACGGCATATAGCTTGGTGCCACCTGACGAAGAGACATTTTGCAAGTCGTGTGTGACATAGGAGGCAATTAATAGGCTGTGAAGCGGGTTGAGCACGACTTTTTCTAATTTTCCAGAAAAATCAGCAACACTAGGCGTACCTGTGGCCACAATACTGGCCTTTTTGTTGTACCTGCAAAGACCTGTATTGCGGCCTACAACGCTTGAAAGATGGGTGAGAGCCTGCCGATCACACAGCTTCTTTGAGGGGCACAATTCCTAAACCTAGGCACCGCCAGGGTCCAAGTTGCGGGTGGGTGAAACACTCTGGTTTGTAGATACCGAGGCACAACTCTAACCCCATGCAAACAATGGCCAGAACAGACCAGAGCATACTTTTTAGTGCAGTTGAGTTCTGCCACCCAACCACTTTAAGGGGCCAGGTGGGCCTGGGATTGGAGGCTGTGCCTCTCGTACATATCGTACAAGTATCTCGCCCATGTTACAGCTGGTGTAGGCCGCAATGCAGGCCAGTCATCGTGGCCACAAGTACGCTCCCCAACTGATTCATCTAGTAGATGGGAATTTGGATTACACATCATGTTACATGTTCCCACATGCAGTGTCATCTAGAACCAACAGGGCAGGTCGTTCCAGAGAAATGTAGATCTTGAGTAAGTATGTGTTGAGCCAATTTACACAGGCAACCGCACTGCTTCCTGACCAACCTACATCTGTGGGTCGTCATCCTCATTAGCTATAGCTAGCATCGGCACACCATCCACTTCATAAGGCTCAGCATCAGTCACAAAGGAAGGACCACCATTCGTGTGTGCCTTGGCCATGCACAGGTCGCGCCACGCTGCTGCAGCTGCTGGACCGCAGTCATTGCCCCAAATGAACACTTGCCTCAACGTCTGTGATGCCATTGCAGCCCTTGACAGGATCTCAATCCCAGCCTCACTCACCCCACAGCAGCGCACATCCAGCTCTTCCAGAACGCTGTTGTGCGGGAGGCTCTCTGCCAGCGCAACAATGCACTCATCTGAAACTCGGTTGTTTGCTAGGTTCAGAACTTGAATGCGCTGATTCTCTTGCAGAAGCCTAGCGAGACTCATTGCACACATACCAGAGAGCCGATTCGCATGCAGGTCCAGCACCTCCAACGTACTGTTCTTTGACAATCCATACTCCACAAGCATCTGCAGATGGGAAATCTTGACAATATCACAACTGATGCTGTCCTCACACAGGCCGGATATCTAGAGGTCAGCATCAATTGGCATCTGATTGATACGTGCCACATCATATACTACCACACTGCGTCAGTATTGCTCAGTGGGGTGGAATAAGAGCCACGCTTTATTGGTGACAAGGGTCGTGGACGAACTAGCTTCTGTTGGTTGACTGCTAGAAACAAAGCGCAGCACTACGTAGCGTATACGCATGAAGCATTACAAGCAGCCTCTCTCAAAGGCACGTTGCATCATGCTAGGCAGAGATTCACCTCAAAGTCCCAGTCATGTAGAGAATGCTTCGAAAGGAAAATCTGCTTCAGCCCGGTATTTTGTGCAAACATGCGTGCAAGGTAACGGGTTGTGTCCATCTGTGGTGGGCTTTGGATCTGACAGTCTTCCAGCCCCATGCTCTCCAGCGTGGAGTTATGCTCTGTTAGCGCAGCTGTGATTGCCAACAAACCATGCACTTTGATGTCGCATCCTCCAAGATCAAGCATCTTCAGGGTTTCATTTTGCTGCAGCATTGATGCGAATGCACTTGCACCCTGCAATGGTGATTGCATACCTCCGTCTGAGTGCAACGTCAAAACCAGACTCTGCACGTGAGCTGACAGCATCCATTCACAGAGGGAGGGAAGTGCACACATCATCTCCGATTGGATTTCGTGCTAGATTCAATGCATACACGCTCGCGCCCTCATCCTTGGAAAGAGTTTCAGCCAGAACCTTTGCACCCTGTGCTCATTCACAAAATGTGTTGTCCCGGCCACCAAATTGTCACACAACGATGTGTGCTACCAGGATGCAGAAAAGTGCCAGAATTGACACCAGCAGATCGACACAGACCTGCGAACAGATGGCATTGCCCTCCAATATGATGTAGCGGATTGTGCAATTCGACCGCATTAGCCTGGCAACTATCTCAGCACCTGCTGTCCCAAATGTGGCTGCTGTGGGATCATGTAACTGGCTGACGGGTGTAGAATCACAGTAGGAAAAGTCACAGTACTCCACGTGCGTATCGGAGGCCAGTGCTTCACACAAGGCTGTCAATTGCAGCAAAGAAAGCTGCTTCTTTCGTGCCTGGTTGCTTCCCAGCTTTATGACTCGTTCTGTATCACTGCAGGCAACACCATGTGCGCATATTGTGGCTGGGTTCTACTTTCACCACATCTATGCTACTACAGATGCAAGTGACAGGGATTAAAGTCATAACATTGGAGCGCTGGTAAGTCCGTTCGACAGCAAGACGTACTTGGAGTGTGATGTTTCTACCAATGATGCGATTGGTTCGCAGCAAATCTGGCCGCACTTCTCTTTGTACACTTCCAGAAATGGCATGACGTTGCCTTTAGCGAGACTGAGAACATGTGCAGAATGGCATCACATCCCCTGTTCCACTATGCACATTCAAGTGTGTCAGAGCACTTACAGACCTCACACTAGACAGTACTTTCTGTCAGTCCCCTTCCGTATTTCATATGTGTGAGACAGCTTCCGTGCCTGCATTTTCGCGCATCTCTAGAGATGCATCCACCACTTGTGGTTACTGAAACACATGCATCAGAGGTGAACGTTCATGAGTGAAGTAGCAGAGCTCTGTAGAGGTTGCTGTGGGGACATGTTGCAGCAGAGAAAGATAGAATGTCAGGCAAATCACCAACAGTTCATGCGATGATGTTCGCGACGCGCCAGAGTATCTTTAGATCCCAACAGCTCCATCCATCTGTCGGCCCGCATTGAGATGAGAGACAGCTTGCTAAACCTGTAGCAGCGTGATGTAACGGTGCTGAAATGAAAGAAGGAGCGTATGAAACGCTGCGAGTGGCACTCCCAGGCTGTGCTTGTCCGAGAGCTGTGTTTATAAAGAAGCACAGCACTGCAGCGGGAGATGGAATGCCGATGGAATCGGGTCTATTCGTTGCTGGTGTACCCTTCAAGCTGCGAGATGGCTTAAAGCATATGTTGTCACAGTTCGGGATAGTGGAGAAGGTGCGTGCAGTCCGTATTGGATGACAGCAGGAGTGCAGAGCCATCCTCGTGCGCCTGCCAGCACTGTTTTGCATGCATGAGGACGTCAAGGGTTGCAGGTACAACTTCATCCTAAACAAACATCAGCTGTCGCTATCTTCAGCAGTGGGAAAGGCATAGACCGTGCACTTGCAGCAGCACGCGCAGGCACTGTCATGGCCGCCAATTACACGCCATGTCAGCAGTCAGTGGGTCTACGGGCGTATGTTGATGCACATAAGTCAGCTTATCCAGGCAACCAGCGGCTGAAGGATGAGCTGGACGAGTGGATGGAGGCTTATGAGGCAGAGGAAGAGCGCAAGCGCATTGCAGCTCAACAATCAACAGCCGATGATGGATGGACAGTGGTCAGTAGGAAGCCAGGACGAAAGCGTAAACAGGGTATGGCATTGTTCTTGTTGAATTTGAGGCTGGTGTCTGTGCTGTGGTGTACTCCGTCATTGCTGCTAATATCCTCCTGGTTGGTGCTGTTGTTGCTGACGATGCGGTCCCTATTGGTGACCGTGTGTTTGACTGTAACATAATGAGGCGTTCTCTGCAGCCTTTGTGCTTGCCTTCCTGGTCCCTTGTGGCCCGGTGTTGTATGTCCTTGTCCCATCCCTTCGGGGGTGCTGAGGCCGAAGCCCTTGTTGGGTATATGGCGTGGTTCCCGATTAGCTTTTTATTTATTGAACGTCCATGCCAGAACCCTGTCACTTGCTTTTAGCAGCTCTCACAGAAGGCAGTGCAACACACTGCCGACTTGCCAAGTGACCGCATATGTAGGTCAAACCGTTACTGGGGGTTTGTCATTGGCTGCTGCTGAAGAGCATGCTGCTCGGAAGAAGCCCAAGGTTATCAGTGACTTTTATCGCTTCCAAGTGCGCGAGCAGAAGCAAAACGAGTTACTGGAGCTCAGGAAGCAGTTTTCAGAAGCAAAGAACCAACTTCAAGCTGTTCGTGCAACAAGGAAGTGCTTAGGCTGAACATACCTGCTTCTGACTCAAAGATTGCACGCTTGTAGTTGTGCATACATTACAAGTTAAAACTTTTTTATGATTCTTCTGAGACTTTTCCATTGTCATTTTGCACCGTCGTTACATGCAGTGTGAGTCCTTGCAGCCACTTTTCGATATCTGTTCCAGATGCATTAAAGCATCACAGCACAATCGATGTCCGTCTGCAGTAGACACGGTGCATCTCATTCATGCTGCACAATGAGCTCCGGCGTACAAATTGATCCCCTTCTCATGTAGTTGCCAATAAAGTCCCGTTGGCTGGATCAGAGTTACAAAGATTAGACAGCCTTTGCTTGTACAGAAGGTGACGAGGCGTTGATCTGGGACAGTATTTGTATGTTGTAACCATATTGGGGGGACCTGCGCAGTTCTCGCGACCTCGAAGTGGATCTCCACCCTGTGCCTGTCACTGGCTGTTTACTATTGCAAAGCTTCCGTTGCTAGGCATCATGGACCATCCTGCTGCAATCCATTTGCCACTCCCACAGATCAAGGCACACCGTTGCTGTCTTGACGGCACACACCTGCTCTTGAGACGCCGCATGCACCATCTACACAGCAATGTATGAATCGACACAGGAGCACCATACTCCCCTGGAGGACATGGTGGCGCGTTATGGAGGTAGGTAAGCACTCTCGTAGATAGATAGCGTGACTTGTTGGGGCCTTCCTATCTGGGCGCTCAGCCCTGCCTGTACACTGCATTACTGATCTCCCCGTTCAGTGCGCGACGACACGTTGGCAGCAACGTTGCATCTCTTGTGGCAAGGTGTCATCTTTTTTGCAGCTCCCAGCTTGTGCTTGAAGCCTGTCCGGCACAACGCTGTGTCTAACCACTGATGTTGCTGCACCCAGAAGGGGACACCCCGACTGCAATTTCTTTTTCACTTGTTGGGTCCCACAGACGAAAGGCCTCTGCTATCAATCCGGTTCCAGAGTGTCCAGCAGTGATGCTCCAGGTTGCTGCTCGTCAGCCTTCACTCCTCAATCACTGCTCCACTGTCAGAGACAGACAGTGTCTTGTTGGTGACTGGAATTACTGTCGGTTCCCCCAGCAGCTGAGCACGAAAAGACATCTACCATGTACGTGCCATTCTCCCACTGGCTTCGCCATACTTTGACCTGTGCGCACATACCAACTGCAGACAAGTAGCGCGTTCCAAGCCGTAGTTGCTGTGCCTGTCCTCTGTGCGGACGTGTGCGCCCAGTGCTGGTTGATACGGGAGGCGGGACAAACAACTACCCCTGCGTCCTTCATTGTTTCCACCACCGCCCGTATGGCTGACCCCTGACCCCTGTTGTGACGTCAGGCAGCTGCACAAGTCTGGAACATGATTGGGGGCAACATCCTGTGCAGTGTGGGCGGGGGGCCGAGGGCTGAATTAGCCACAGCCAACGTGCATGCCGGTGTCTGCCGGCGATGTCAGTTTTCATGTGTTGAATTGAAGCGACTGCACGTGTCTAATTGGCTACGTTGCTCTATTGTGGGGTTTTCTACTTCGTAGCCTATTTGCCCATGTTGGTGGTCTAGTTGCTTCCTATTCCTTTGGGTTGTGCTTTCCTCTGCCCTTGTCGATGTAATTACTGTGCATGCCTTGAGTGCAGCTCCTTGGTGTGCAAGTTGGCTGCTTCACCCTTAGTCAGCTGCGTTGGGCACATTGACAAGCAGATTACTCATCTGTCAAGGTCAGGCGCCTGGCGGCCCTTCACGCGTGTCTTCACAATTTTGTGCCCCGAGAGAAATAGAAATTCGGGGGCGGGCGTATGTGCGCCGGACGCGCATGGCTGGAGATATTGGGATTCCTGGCAGTCTAGAGTACTTATCTAGTCGAAGATTCCTAACTTCACACCGTAAATATAAAAAGGTTGTACAGGTATATATGGTTATATATGGTTCCCAGTTCTATTTGGGTTCATGCCTATTCACTACCTTTCCGGTTTGTAAAGGTTCCCAGTTGTCCGGGAATCTAAATATACAAATGATTATTCCCACCGTTTTGCCGTTTCTGCCGATCCCCGTCACTCCAGGCCCGCTAATTACA
>JAUMHD010001042.1:0-18864 GCA_032359135.1 Ulvella scutata
TGTGTGTGTGTGTGTGTGTGTGTGTGTGTGTGTGTGTGTGTGTGTGTGTGTGTGTGTGTGTGTGTGTGTGTATGTGTATGTGTGTGTGTGCTCTTATAGGTGCTATTGGTGGGGATCTCCTACACTGGGCAGGAATTGACCGATTTGGACGTCATAGTGATCTTCAGAGCATGAAATTGAGAAATATTCCGGGGGCTATCGTGCTCTGGGGCCTGTCATGCGGTGTAACCAACCTCTTGAATGCCTTTTGGGATCACGCTTCACACGACAAGAAAAAATAGCCAAACGCAGCCAACCAGGAAAACGAGCACGGAACATCGAAGTATACACTATCAATAGTGTGATCAAAGCGGAAATGTGTGATGGAAGTGTACAGAAACTTGTCCTTGCTGACATACAACCGTCCTGGACAGCATGTGCCCCCCAACACATGTCATACAACCATAAAACAACTGGTATCCATAATACAATGCAGTACAATTTCCTCAAACCTACATTTTGCGGAACCTCGAGCAGTGGGAGGTCATAACAACCACGGACGTCAGCCTGCTCAGGGCTGAGGAGCACCGCGCAGGTAGCAGGGTGCGGTGCGCACGAATGCAGGACTGTAAGCCTCATTAGCTCTGTGAATGACACTCTTCAAGATGTCGCGGAAAGGCACTCGCCCAGCCAGCACCTGAGATCGATAGGGCTCCTGCTTGATAATCGCCTTCATCACCCCGAAGTACAATTCGCACTGCATCAACAATTTTGCCTTCGGACATGTCATGGGGTGTAACTGTCGGTACCAACAGGCGAATTGTAGACATCATGCTTGTACGGAAGGAAGCGTACCGGATTGAACTGGGGCGAATGAGGTAGCTGGACCTCGACATTGGCGAACTGGTTGCGCTCTCTCATCAGTATACGCACACAGTCAGCATGCCTGTGGTGAATGGCTGCGTTATCCACAACGAGAACGTTACGTTCGTTCGTTCGTTCGTTCGTGACTTTGGGAACCTGCAGTGGGGGTACCCAACTGTCACGCAGCCCATAGAGCACATTGTATCAGCTGGAATATGCGAGAGCCGAGCACTACGCACCACGATCTCACGCACGAACTCCAAAAATGTATCAGCGTCAGTGGTCCCCTCGACAATCACAACTCCAAGGACCTGGCTGAAGGACAGCAGTGGGATGACTGTCAGGCGTGACTGCAATGATCCCGTGCGGAGCAGGTATGCTGGTCCTGAATCCGCGAAAAGAGCGCCCATATCTGTAGGATGAAAAGTTATCAAACTCTGCAATGAATGTACCTGCCGCAGTGTTTAAGTGGGATGCTCACCTGCGGATGTTGGACTTCGGATCGAAGCCGCTCTCGTCGCACCACATGAACTGGGAAAACGGATACAAATCCCACATACGCTTGGCGAAAATACTCTGCCGTTCTGGATCGGCATAAGAGTTCTGCTTTTCACGGACGTTACGAGTGACGCCCAACTCAGCCGGGGCACGCTGTACCTCTGGTTCTGATAGCGCAACCTCCTTCCCAGTGCGTCGAAACAAGGCTACGGCAATCTCCTTCAATGTCATAGAGTCATCTGAATCAACGATAGAAAGCAGCGTCTGTCGAACTGATGGGGATACTACTCGATTTCTATGCTTGCTACCGGTCCAACCAAGGGCCTGCAAGCTGCCATCGTGCTCAAACCGGCCCAGCATATTACTGACACTCTATCTATTGATAGAATGCATGGCTGCGATGCACCGGTTGGATTTGCCTGCGATCTTCTTGAGAAGAACAACTGTCACGCAAAGATCTTTGTGCAACGGTGCTGGCATTCGGAATAAACAACACTCTTACTCAGTGTCAACAAACAAAAGATTGTTCTGGGGAGCTCTGTGGATGCTATTAGTGACCGTGATGCTACCTGAACCCAGAGAGATCGATAGTGTCGTACGAGGTCATGGATGACCTGTCACGTGTGGCATGGTATCTCTTTCGATGCCGCGGCATGTTGCGTGAGGTGGCTAAACAAAGTTGAAAAACACGATAGTAACTTATTGAAGTTATTTGTCACATGATGGATCTCCACATGTACATTCGTATCTGACATACCCACGTGACATCGTGCATGCACATGATCCAGGTTACTACTAAATACGGTCGACTTGCACATGTAGATTCATATCTGGCATACGCACGTGACATCGTGCATGCACATGAACTAGATTACTACTGAAGGCGTTTATGTTTCATTCCTACCCCCCTTTAAGTATGCAAGCTGCAGTTTCCATTAGCATATATAGCCTACGGGCAGCTGCAGCTATAGATTCATACCTGTGCGCCAGCTACTTTCAAGTGACCCTTCTGCTGTCCGTCTACAACCTGAGGTTACAACTCGGCTGGTGTCGTACGCATTACAAAGGTATGGCCAACATGCTCCATCGACCCATCAACTCAATGAACTCAGCGCATAAATTAATAGCATGTCCAAGTCGAGGCTGTCAATAGTGTGCTGCACTCCTTCACAATGTGTTGCCCCTCGCGCAGCCCAGCACGTTGCGTAACTTCTCGGGCTGCGTATAGTTCAGTACACGCTGGTTCATAATGGTATCTCTTACACTATCGTGCTATAGTATACGTAATACGTCCATTATAAAGTATTATGATATACCTGCATGTCTGTCAGTACAGCTGAACGCCGAGTACGTGAGGCTTATCAAGTGCAAAACTCGATCCGCATCGAATGGTGTGTAGCATACGCTGGAGATTCAATCACTTAGCTTCCAGGCAAGCAGAAATAGTGCATCAATGGGTGAGTACTGCACATAATCCATTACATGCAGATCTCGCCTGAAAATGCCGCAAACCCTGATTTACAGCTTACGAGACAACCTATTCTGCAGGTAGCACGCATGAGTGTCGCTGCGATCAAAATTGTACGTTGACGAGACTGTTACTGAGCATCTTATTGTCTGCGCAACTGTACTATGCGGTATCTACAAGGCCGAGTTGGCACCGGCTGACAGCACTGTGTTCAGTACTCCCACGATCATGCATATGGCCTCTGTCAGATCTCGGTTTTTCGAACAGCGTTGCGGAATTATTCTTACAGTAAAAGGAATAAATTCGAATGTTATTGTTAACGTGTGGAATATGAAATGTTTACACAAAACAGTTAACCCTGGAAGTCTCGATTATCGCGTCAATTAAAATGTATGTATTCAGTGGCAACTTGAGTGAAACAGGTGGTAACAAATCATTTCTAGCCGTGCTAAGCTTGCCAGTATCCTTCGATACTGCAGCCGAAAAATGCTCCAGAAGGTCCAGAACAGAGGCCTATACCGTATTCCATTGTGCCAAGTTGTCTGTAGAACATGGATATTATCGCAATAAGCCGTCATTGCCCATGCAGATGGCTTTCCAGGCTGCCATTGTCGCCCTTGCTCTCACTGCAGCCCCTGCAGTGACCGCATGGAGTAACGTGAACGAGGATACTCTCCGCAGCTCCTTCCGCTCCCTGCAGCAAGCCGATGTGACTGCAGGAGCGTACCCGGGAGATGTTGACCCCCCCAACAAGTTCTTCGTCAGTCCTGGTCACCCCAACGATGGAAACGAGGGTAATGAGGGTAACGAGGGTGACGAGGGCGATGTCGACCCCCCCAACAAGTTCTTCATCAGTCCTGGTCACCCCAACGATGGAAACGAGGGCAACGAGGGCAACGAGGGCGACGAGGGCGACATCGATCCCCCCAACCAGTTCTTCATCAGCCCTGGTCATCCCAACGATGGGAACGAGGGTAACGAGGGCAACGAGGGTGCCGCGGGCGACGTCGACCCACCCAACAAGTTCTTCATCCGTCCTGGTCACCCCAACGATGGAAACGAGGGAAACGAGGGTAACGAGGGGAAGAAGCTTTAAGTTCCATGCTAAAGTGGCACAAGATATGCATGATATTTGGCTCAATAATTTGTTCGTCATATCTGCGTGTGAAAGGTGGCAGACACGGAAGTAGTGTGATTCATGGACATGGTGCATACCGCGCGCTTTGCAGTACCGCTCTCTGCAATCCTCCCCGCATATTGCAAAACTTATCACAGGCAGCCCACTGCTTGATTGCGTAGCTGGTTTTCATGTTCTCACGAGCTGCAGAAGGCCTGCGTTGAGAGTGATATAAGAGCTCTTGCGCTTGTGTAGTAGCGAGGTGTCTTGAGGTGTGAGTCCGAGGAGAGGTTGTAAGAAAGATACCTACAACGTGTCACGCACATACATTGTCATATGTGTTCGAGAAGACTACGGTGTTGGCACGTCGCGTGCCACAACTGCGCAGTCGTCATGTTCGTATACTATCGTAATTCGCAACATGCGCTGAAGTAAGTCGTACTCAGACACTACAGCACAGGCACCATCTCGATCGCGAGCAAGGGTACGTGCAAATCAAGTGCTTCAAGTCGTATCTGTCGATATCGATACCATGCCAAACAGGAGCCACTTTATTGCTTCGCTGCAACTAGGCTTCGGCGATATGAGTCGATATTGAGGATACTGCTCCATAAAGAGGCATATACATACGGCATATATACGTTGACGTACACAGATGAATCTGCATCGCATAAAGAGCATGTGCTTGATCCAGCGTCCTACATGCAGAATCCACTTAAATATACTGGTATTCATCCTTATCACAGTTTGCACCGCGCACCGGGCACCGCGATGCGGAAATTTCCTGACTTTCTAAAGCCATGTTAATCTGGCACTATATATCATTATTCCTGCTCTTCTGGCGCTTTTCAGTACAATGCCATCCCAGCGTTCACAGAACACGGGCATTTTCTCGCTACTAAACCGAACGACGCGATACTTTCACCATGTTCATCTACAACTTCATGCTATCGATATTATCCGGTCGGTTAGGTTCGTGTTTTTGGTAGTGTGTAACGTGCGACTTTTGAGAACAATATGTGCATGCAGTGCGCATCATGCCCCGACTGTTCATTTGCGGGCTGCATACACGCCCTTTGTCGCTGTATAGCAATCTAATATGCGAATATTACTCCTGAAGATGGCAAGTGGCGTGTATGCAGCCCGCAAATGAACAGTCGGGGCATGATGCGCACTGCATTTGTTCACTTTTGGATGCATGCGTGAACTCTGGGAAGGCATTGTACCTTGCGAATCCCCGCCACCACACACAGGATAATTAAAAACTATTGCAGTAGACACCATGTTGATTCTTATGGGCCTGAGTTTCGGTGCGTTGGACTAGGCAGTGGGTTGCTATATAACGCAACGATACATCGCTGCATTTACGTGAAGTTGCCCAACGATGGCTGGTGCTAAGACTGGCAGTTAGCGCAGTAGCACGGATGACCGAGCTACATCAAGTCCATGACAATATAGTAGCATATGGAACCTGGCTTCAGGCTCCTGCGTTGTTTCGTTTGGCTAAGCTGCAGAACACACCTGGGTATTGATCAGGACCACTTGTTATCATGTAATCATTGTTTTTGGCCCATTCCTAATTAGAGTTTGATGAGCGCTTAACTAATCAATGACTAATCGACCTCCTAGACATCCTAATCAAGAGCCCTACTTTAAACACCCATCCGCACAACAACATCGCGACTTCAATCACTTAAAAGTGGTATCCATCACTTGACACGCATCCAATGAGTACAAATATGGCGTAAGCCCGCTCTGGAGTCTACAGCGTGCGACGGAATGGTATTCGAGTAACTGTGAGTGTTCACGTTCATACTGTTGAATGTAGAAGCTGAACTCTGTCCCGTGCATCTTAGTCGCTATTCTACATATTAGTCAAAGCATTGAAGGTGAAGACTTATCTTTGACTGCAGCGGGTTGCAGAACAGTCGCTGAGCACCGGTCGCGCAGGTGCAGAAGGTGTCTTGCCTGCGGTAGTCAGTAACAGCGTGAAGACTGTAGGCTGGTCAACGACCTCTAAAGCATAGGAAGATACCTCTCAGTATACGCTGCGCTGCGTTTGCTTCAACGATCATTCGCGATTCTAGTGCAGAGACACAACCGTTGCAACTTGCGCGCCTGTACGCTGCAGCGGTCGCAATCAAACGAAAACATTATGGGTGCCAGGGGGGGAGGGGTTTGAGCCGTGTCAAGGTAACTGCAATATCAGATCGTGACAAACCACATCGCTTGCAGCAGGAACGAGCATAGTGCAGCATTGAACAGCAAGTTCAGTGCGCGCACGTGGCGTTTCACACGGGCCCCAAATCTGACTCAGGCCATGCAGCATCGAGGTAGAACTGAAGGCAGTGCAAGAAGGCCTGTCAATGGTATTTACATCGACAGGACGCAGGAGAGATCCAAATGGGTAACAAGGAACAAGGAGAGAGCACTCCGAACACCCGTTCGTGTGATTGCCGTTCCCGCTATCGTTTCACTTGCAGAGCAGCTAAGACAGGTTCAATTGCCAGAATGCATGTTTGCGGAAACATAGATCTATATGCATCCTGACTGAATGATACTCTAGAGTACCACTCAGTCGTGCTTGCGGTGCTGCCGGGCCAGAAACTGCCGGTGAAAGACTGGTGTGTTGATGAAGGTGCCTTTGGTCGTGCCTTATGAATGCATAACAAACGGGTTCAAATTCCATGATTATGAAGTTCAGTGGTATGTGGTATGTTTCGCGCCGATCTGCTGGAGGCGAGGCGCAAATTTGGAGCAATACAAGGCAATTGGTAATCTCTCATCCTGCACCCGCATCCATACCAGCCACACGTGGTCCCTTACTAAACTGCCTCGTCATCGTCCCTACGGCAGTAGGCAGTTGTCACTTCCATATGGTAATTACAATATGAGTGATGTTTAAACACAAGGTTGGGCCGATTCTTGCAAGATATTGCGGATCAAGAGCAAGGTCATGATTTCCCGAAGAATGTCGGCACCGAAGACACACATGTGGGGGAATGGGGGCATCACGAACACATTGATACAGGGGTTTCGCATGTCTAGTAGCTTCTAGCTATACTCTTCAAGGCACGGAACGCACGAGCTTTCAAACAACAAACTTTCGACCGCAGGATCGAGCTTTCAAACACAATAGATACTGCAATCAGTACTCTTCAACTTTTCGCGTTGACGAGCAGCAGATTCTAAAGCGGATAGACGCCAAATTGTAGTACGATGTTGCGATATGTCCCTTTGTAGAGGAGGATATACTGTATTTACGGTAACATCGGATAACGTACATAGATTGGCGAATGGAAACACATATCGAAGGATAGCAGAACATCACCCGGACCCCATACAAGAACACGTGAACGAATGAAGTGCTCACGACACTGGGTTCATAGCTATATGGAACAAGTTGGCCGTACCTGTGTATTGGGTTCGCGATCGTCGCCAATTGCGTTGGAACCTGAAGGTGCAGCCGTGAAGCAGAGGGCAAGTTGTCAGTAGCTGGTGCTCTGTGATTGTACATAATTTTTCGGGAGGACACAGATTGCGTATTGAATGCGGGATAGAAATCCAAAAACTGTGCCAGATTTAATCAAACTCATGTTCATATATCACGAGATTGCGAAACTTGCCATCGTGGGATCGCCGAAACTCTCACTGACAGGACAGACCAACAAGACAACTGGACAACCTACGTGATACACCTGGGAAAGGCAGCAAGACACCAACGCAGGTGGACTAGAGGTACATGTTGAAATATCCACCATTTGAATCAGAAGCACACCGACTGGCCACGTAACCGACAATTGTTTTCCCGCGCCTCCGAAAATCCCATGACTCCACAGCTCAAAAACGGGCATCTGTCGGCCTAGGTCAATAGCCTATTGACTGCAACCGACACCCCCAACAGCCTATTGATGCTCTCGACAGCATTTTGAACATCTCTTCCTTCATTCAATGTACTTGTGAGTTGTGCTTGATAGTTGTTTGAGGCTTATTCATACTTTACAAACATGTTGTGCCAGGAAGTTTTTCAACAGGTCGCTGAGATTTGTATTTAAGACTCGACAGACGTTTGACTGTGTCCCAACAGCTGTTTAAGATATGCTGGTCAAGTACAAAAGGGGTTTGGGGGCTACAGGGCGGTTTCAACGGACGTTTGGGGACTAATGGCCCGCTTCAACAGCTATTTCAGGCATCTGGTCAACCGCAACAGGAGTTTGGGGGATGCAAGCCGATGCATGCTCGCGAACGCTGCACATTGCCGAACACGTATTGTGTCCGTATCATTACTGGTTCTATCTCTTTGATGGCATAGCGAGTTATGAATTGCGCACTACGAACCTGTGGGTGCACAGGCGATCCATAGTGCGTGCCTAGGCCCGCTGCCCACGTGATTATGTACAATAGCTGTTATATGTACGATATGTGATGACTGGGAGCCCGCTTGGGGCACTTTTCCGCAGCGGACTTGCAGGCGCCAGGAAGGAAAGCAGTACTCTTGCCAAAGGTGCTGTTCGCCTGCCCTGCTCCTTGCGGTGCTTACACTGTATTGCAGGACATCTATTTTCGTGTCAGTACTAGTGCTGTCTTTAATTCAGCTCCGCAGGCTCCTAATGCTGGAGCTGGAGCCACACAGATTCTTGCGCCCATTTTTCTCCAGAGTCTTGCGCCCGTCAACTCTCTGTACTAGTACTGCTGTGCATACTGGTGCATGTCTCTGCCAGTTCTGTCATGTTTTGTGTGTCGATGCCCTCACGCAGCCAAATGTAGAGCCACTAAGATCGTTACGAACCCCAGTCGGGGCTTTGTGGTGCAGCTCAAGTCATCTTTACTGCTTTGGATACTGGTTGGTGCCTGTCTTTACCAGGCCTGTCATGTTTTGTGTTTCGATGCCCTTACACAGCCACCTTTAGAACCACTAGGATCGCTAAGAGGCCCTTCTCGGGGATGTTATGTACATTTCATCTCATCTGCATTGCTCTGGATACCGCTGCACGTCTCTTCTCGGGCCACGTCTGCCATGTTTTTGTGTTTCGATGCCCTCACACAGCCAAATTTAGACCCGCAAAGCTGGTTACGAGCCGTTTTCAGGGCTCATCACCGCATATGCTCTCTGTATCTTGTGACTTGTGTGTGTGTGTGTGTGTGTGTGTGTGTGTGTGTGTGTGTGTGTGTGTGTGTGTGTGTGTGTGTGTGTGTGTTCCAGCTGTGACTGTTCCCCGTGCCTAGTCACAGCCAGCTGCTGGTTTGCAGGAACCCACGTGAAGCCCGGAAATTAGGCAGCAGGCAGTTCATACTGTAGCGCTCAGTGCTATGTCTAGTACAGTCCGTTTCGTAGAGGTAGCATGTGTTCTGCGAGTTGTTGGAGGCTCGACTGTAAGTTCTGTTCGGCGCACAGCTAGTCAAAGCGCACACGCGGCGTGGTGTGCATCCTTGCTGCTGCGCACTCGTCGGGTTCGACTCCCGACCTGTCGCGTCACATACCAAACAACACCGAGTTGCAGCGTGCTAGCGAGCATACACCAATCAGCACTCAGCACATGTACACACATACATCCAGACACACCAGACGAAGACCTGAAAACCAATACCCCAGTATTCACGGCACCACTGGCAAAGACACCCACGGCTACGGTGTCGGATGGCCCGACGGCGGAGCTCTTCCTGTCGTGCCTCCCACTCTTCCTGTACCTGTTGAGCCTCAACGTCAGCATCTAAGACTTCAGTCAAATGATTGTCCACCATCTGCACGTGCTCAAGTATACCCCGAGCTGCATCTGGGCTGTTCCCCAGGCGCTCCACCACGTCCAGGCACATCTCCTCTCTCAGGTCCATGCGCCACCAGACCTGGTAGGGGGGGTCGTACATGTAGCCCCGGACATAATCGGGCCACTTGACCCCCTCAGGCACACACTTAGGCCCTCTGGTCTCTGTGTGAGGCACAGACCCCGTCATGGCAGCACGGAGCTCCGCCAAGGTTATGGGAGCAGAATGCGGCATGTTGAAGTGTTCGAAAGAAAAAAAAAGCTCTGAGAGCGTGGATATTCAACAGGCTCTTGGGAGACAGGTCAACAGTAGATCTAGGCAAGCAGATGTAGGCAAGCGCATGCCAGATCGTCAACGAAGCAGCACATGATCGCAAACGTGTGCAGCGTCCCCTGTATTTTATGCAGCATCGACGGTGGTCAATGCTGGCGAGGGCGTCTGCTTTTCCATGGCGTGTGATATCTTTTTAGATTGGATTTTGTCCTGTTTTGCGCAGCACTTGGGGCAGGCGTTGCACGATACAATACAGGCACAAGAGCGCCGATTCGAACATCTCGGGGCGAAGAGATTCTTCATCATGGCAGGCTGCACCCAGCGTACGTCGTTCTGTACCGTGTAGAGTGTGTGTGCTGAGTAGAGAATTGCCTGCACCGAGTTACAGCCGCTGTTCTGCGCTTAGATAGCATGTTGTGACTGTCACTATGTGTGGTTAGTTTGCGGTTAGCTTGTGCAGGCGCTGGCAGCATGGAGGAGGAGCAGCTATGCACTGGTGCAGGGATACACCCAAGAGCACCGGCGCGGCAGCCCAACACACAGGCAGCAAACACCCGCGGTACGTTTTAATTGCGCCTGCCGTGCTTTTTTTTCCTGTCGCTCGTATAGAGGAAACAGGGACTGTGTGGTGGAGTGGCACACCACTTTGCACACAGGCACTCCACCACATAGACCATACAGTATCAGTAGAGTTCCTCGCGTCGTCTGTGTTCGTCTCGTGCACGTTTTCACGGTGTATAGCTTGTCACACGGGGGCAACTGCATGCTGCTGCAGCCACTCACCCACTGCAGCCTGGGTGGAGCTCAGCCTCCCCAGTCACTGCTGCTGGGCAGTGAACCTTATAATTACCGTTATGCGCCGTTACACTCCAGCGCTGCTATACAGCCTTAAGCTTGCCAATGTGGGTACTGTCCCTTGCTGCTACACAAAGCAGCAGCTGACCCTTGCTGCCACACAAAGCAGCAGCCACACAAATCAGCTGCCACACAAAGCAGCTGCCACACCAAGCAGCTGCCACACCGCTGCACTTTCTCGTGCCACGAGGCGCCCGATCGGCTGTAAGTGTCAACAAAGTACATAAAGGTGTTCTTCCGTGCTGTTTCAGCCCTGGCCACAGCCGAGCCCAACGCATACTGCATCCCCTTAACTTGTGCGTTGCTGGGATCCACTCTCACCATGGGGTCTGCGCCCGTGACCCCTCTGTCACGCTTGTACCAGTCTCCCACGTTGCCTGACAACGGAATCGCCAGGAACTCCAGGCGCCCTGCTGCAGGCTGCCGGTCGTGCTTGATAACCACCTTGCTGTTGTCGTCTGCTGCCCACACCGCCGCGTGCTGTTCCACCGCCTCGAGCATCTGATGCCACATTTCCGCGCCCTCGCATGCCCCACTGTCTCTGCACGCATTGAACACCTTGCGAACCCACGCTTTCTCCGCCCCCCCTGTGAGATCATGCATCACCCCTTTCATCACATTTTCACCGCGAAAGCCTGAACGATCGCGAATCTCTGGGGCTTGTCGGGGAGCCCCAGGGACTGCAGCACCTTAATGGACCCTTTGCGCGGAGTAGCCTTCACGAAGTATTGCACATTGCCCTCGCAGGCGTGGGCGGATTCGTGCCGGGGGGCTCTTGCCCCCCTGCGGCCGGGGCGGTTCCTGCACGCAGAAGGCCCTGCTGAGACCATGCTCATCGCACTTGATGTCTCAGTCGACCACTCGGGAGCTGCGGGGATCGTACGCCTTCAGAAAGTGCTGGAAGGCGATCCCCCGGGTGTCTCGCCTGGTCTGTCCCTTGTACTGGTTGATCGTCATGTAGCTGTAACTGGATGCGACCGCCCTTGAGTAGCGCTCATAGCAGTACAGCTCTGCGACTTGCAGCGCCTCTATGTCCATGCTCCAGTACCTAGGACAGTCCTCTGAGCTCGCCTTTGAGTCCCTGATGTTCTGCCTCGCTGCACATGGTGATCATGCGCGCTTAGAGGTTTCCTGTAGCTCGATCTTTGCGAAACAAACAGCACGCACTGGGGAGGGAGAGCGCACCTATCACATTTGGCCACTCTCCTCTCTCGTTTGCGTCACACCGGGTGAAGAGGCAGAACGCCACAGCGTTGCGAGCCTCCATGCCCTCTCTGCTGCTGCCGGGGAATAGCTGACCAGCACCCAGAAGAAACGTCGAGTCATCCTGGTCACCGCCGTCGCGGATTTCCGCGCAGGCCCTGCGGCGCCGCCGAGCAAGGCGCGCCCCCCTGCGCTGCTGCTCCTGCCAGTCCCCCACTTCCTGCAGAGTGGGCACCAGCGGCAGGCCTTCCGGAAAGCAGCCCCCCTCCTCTGCCTTGGCCTTTGTCAGGTACTCGCTGGTGGCCCGGTTGCAGTGGGAGTCCTCGTGCGCCTTCTGAAGCGCGTTTTCAGTGTTTTTCGTGATGCCGTTCTTGACAAAGGTGCTGGCCCCCTGCCGCGTCAGCCTCTCCACAAACATGTCGTTCTACTGGCAGGGGTGCCCCCGGGACACGATCTGGGCAAACATGTGCACAAGCATGTGCAGCTTCCACGTGAGCGACGTCTGGTCTAGGCCCTTGTCTCCGTGCGGCGCCGCTGTGTGGAAATGCTCCTTGGTGGCGCCGTATGCAAACACACACAGGTTGCCGATCTTGAGCATGTGCCTGTATGTCCTCTCGCCATCGAGGTGCAGCGGTCTGGTGTATATGTCATCATCGCGTGTCTTAGCACCAGCACACAGAATATGGCCGGCCTGGGCACCTCGTACGGGACCAAGTCGTGCGCGAAGTGAGGCATGGCCACCTCATCGGGCGGCCTGGGTTGAGCATGTTTGGGAACGCAGCGTCGGGTTTGGCTCGGCACACCACGTGTAGCCATCTGGCCTCTATCAGCTTGCGGACGTCTGCGTGTCTGGGGAATGGCAGCACCTGAGTCGCCGCTCCCCTGGCTTTCGGTGGCCCCTCTAGCATGACCTTGAACCAGGAGACCCACCAGTCCTTCCCCGGGCCAAAAAAAGCATTCCTAACACAGTCCAATCGTGCACGGCTTTGATCATAGTTTGGAAACTCAGTTTTGATACACGTGTTTTGATACTCCCTGGTTGCCCCAGGCATGGGCCCCTTAGGGTGGTGTCCTCCGTGTATCGCGACAGGTCGGGAGTCGAATCCATTTAGTGTGCAGCAGCGGGGCTACACACAACACCATGCCTGTCCTTAAGCATTATACGTTGTAAAACACGGATCCCTAGAGCGATGTGGATCATGTTCGCTGACTGAGCGTGTGAGTGGAGGTGTCAAGGGACACCAGGAAGTTCCTTGCATCCGCCGGTCATGAGCAAGCAGCGTTGCTGAAGCCGGCGGCCGCGGGCTCGACCTGTACGCATTCGGCCAGCCGCTTGCCGGGATACTGCATGGGCGGCCGGCCGGCACGGGCCCGGGGCCCTCAGTCGAAGCTTTGGTGCTATATTCCTCGAGCCAGCACCGCATGGCCCCCTTTGGAACAACCAGAACTGTCGGTCCTGGGGGCCGCTGGTCCTGCTGGGGGCCATCTGCTGGTGCCAGCACCTGTGCTAGCAGCCTGCTGTGCTGCAGAATGCTGGCCCGCGCATGACAGGAGAGCGATCGTCCGCGCGGAAGGGACACTGTGACACGTGCACCTCCAAACCCATCTGGGTTCGGATAGAAGGTGACCTGCTCCATCCGATATCCAGATGCCTACACCAGATGCATGTTCCAGGTGAAAGGTGAGACAGGAACAGACAGAGGCGTCGATACAAAACCAGAGAGAGAAGTGCAAAGAACAAGGACATGGAGCAGTGTACAAGGCTGTCTAAACGAGGCGATATCTCAAATACAGGCCCCAAGAACAGCTCGTGATGATCACAGTGGTGCTACATGTAGCAGCAGAGGGCATCGATACACAACCAGAGAGAAGTGCAAAGAACAGGGACATGCAGCAGTGTCCTAGGCAGAGCAATTGAAGTGACACCTGCAGAGCAGGCCCAAGGTCAGCTCGTGATGATCACAGTGGCTCTACATTTGGCTGCGTGAGGGCATGGAAACACAAAACATGGCAGAACTGGCACAGGCATGCACCAGTATGCACAGCAGTACTAGCACAGACGAGTTGACAGGCGCAAGACTCAGGAGAAAAATGTGCGCAAGAATCTGTGTGGCTCCAGCTCCAGCATTAGGAGCCTGCGGAGCTGAAACAAAGACAGCACTAGTATTGAAACAAAATAAGATGCCCTGCAATACTGTATAAGCAACGCAAGGTGCAGGTCAGGCGAACATCCCCTTTGGCGAGTGCACTGCTTGTGATGCTGGCACCTGCAAGCCCGCTGCGGAAAACTACTCCAAGTAGGTGCTCAGTCTTCACCTAACGTACATACAACAGCTATTATACATAATCACGCAGGCAGCGGGCCTAGGCACACACTATGGATCACCTGTGCACCCACAGGCTCGTATCAGTGCGCAAGTTCTGACACGTACTGCCATCAAACAGATAGGTCCAGTAATAATACGGACACAATACGTGCTCGGCAATGCACAGCGTTCGCGAGCTTGCTCTCACGCAACAGACTGGCCGCGTGATCATGATGGCATGGCAATCATGGGTGGCTTGCACAGCAGCCACTGACGAGAGCAAAAGGTTCTCGGCGATCCGCAGCTCCGAGACACAGGCCAATCGAACACTAATTCTTTGACGAGGGGCCAGGCCCCGTCAGCCTGCTCACCGCCTACTTCGAGGAGATCAAGGCCACATGCACCCGCATGAACTGCACAGCCACCGAGGGGGACCTGCTGAAGGTCATTCGCTTCCCCGAGATACTGGCCAGGGGCAGGTATCTGAACCAGCCCCTGGCCATTCTCTGCGACGTGGTCTTCCGGGTGCTGCTGCAGCTGCACGCGGCGGTGACAGCTCGCGAGGCACCCGAGGTATGCATCCACCTAGATCTCTCCCTCGCCCATGTCCTGTATACAGCAGCAAGGTGAGAGCGAGGTTTATCACTGTGCTGGTGTCGTTGTGCTTGTGTCCTAGCACCTTGCGTCTGTAGATTTTGCTGTGCTGTTGTCGTTGTGCGTGTGTCCTAGCACCTTGCGTCTGTAGATTTTGCTTCCTAGGTGACTGCTAGCTAGCCACCTGTAGGTGTGTGTCGACATGTCGGATGCGATTACACACTGGAGCGGCACAGCGTCACCATGGCGCTGTGCCGTCCGCGGAACAAGTTTCTGTTGTCTGCAGGCAGAGGCAGCAGAGGTGGTGACGGACGTGGACTGGCTGTGGGCCGAAGGTGCCGAAGAGAGGGCTGTTGCGCTGCGAGGGGGGACCAGGAGCTGATGGCCGCCGCAGCTCTGGTCGCCGAGAGATACGCCAACAGCCCCTTCTTCAACACGCGCATCACCAACGTCCCCAGGGGCACCCCCCGCCTCGACCTCGGCAGCCGCGCCGCCCCCCCGGATCTTGAGAAGTTTGAGAAGAGCTGCAAGGAGAAGCTCGCCGGCGTCAAACCAGGGCGCCGGTGCGGCATGGGGGTGGACGACAACGAACCCCTCGATCCCGCAGAGCAGCCCGGCGGCCAGGAGGAGGAGGAGGAGCGGGAGCCGAGCGTGCTGGACCGCCGAACTACCTAGGCCCCCGCGGCCATCCTCACCGCCCACAAGTGCCTGACGGACCCAGTGGTGCTGGCGCAGTACGGCGCAGAGGAGGCCGCGCTGCGCAGGTACGCCGATGCGGTGGACCGCCAGGCCGCCGCCATGCTGCTCGGCTGCAAAGTGTGGCTCGACGAGAATGGCTCTCGAGAGGCCAACAAAGCACAGGGTGGAATCAGTCGTCTGGGAGACGGTCCTCCAGGCTGAAGGCGCAGCCTTCAGTGGAAAATATTCCCCGTTTCAGGCTGGCGCGGGCAGGATTTCACCATCAGGCAGGTGTCGCCTCAACACGAAACGCACTCCCCCACAGCATGGGGTACCCAGTCTATGTTGTATCGCCCTAAAATGATCACCCTCTCATGCTGTAGCGGGCTCCCCGGCGGGCCACGATTTCAGGGTGAAAGGCGCCTCGCCATCCTGGCGCGCCCGCCCCCAGGCTGGCGCACCCCCGCCCTGCAGTACGCACCCCATCATTAATGGTGGACCGTTCCATGATGGGGATGTGGGCGTGTGAGGATGGGAGGGCCCTCTGCTCAGGGACGCCATTTCATGGTGAAACCAGGCCGGGGGCCTGGTGGACCATGGAACAGGAGGGCCGCCGCGAGCCACCATCGAACCTCTGCCGAGCCTCATTACATGCTGAGGTCTTCTGGGGCGCAGTTTTCATGGTGAGGAACAGAGTTCATGCCGAGGTATAATCGGGTCCAGTTTTCATGGCGGGGATCGTACTTCAGGGTGAGGTGCGAGGGCGGGGAGGCGTGCCGCCCCGAGAAGTCGTTTCATGGTGCAACCGGGCCCGGGGTGTGGTCTACCAGGGGACTGGACGTGCAGTCTGGGGGCCCCACCGAGCCGTATTTCATGCTGAGTTGTGCGTGGGGGCAGCTTCCACGGTGCAAAAGGGGTCGATTGCCACTCCAGGATGCAGCAAGGCCAGTGGTCTGTTTCAGGATGAGACGCCGCCGGATTACAGCGCACCATGGCTGGACACTTTGCATGCTGCCTTGACCTCTTGACGGCTCCCCACCATGCGGTGCCGTTTTCACCATGGAGCACTTTTCAGTGCATGAAGGTTCGACTGCCATGCTGGTGCAACGGCTTACAAACCTATACAGTGCATGGAGCGCTGCCCAGGGTGAAGGAATCTATTCACCCTGGCACCTGACTAGCACAACCTGCATCACGCACCGCGCTAGGATAAACACACACGAAAAGCATTGCACTACTTGTACGCAAAATCCTCTCATCCTCCCTTCGGTCGGCACCGGCCTGCAAGCGCGCATGTGGGCGAATGCCCACAACAAGAATTCACAAACCCTCGCGTGGCCCGACCTCCAGGCCACGCCGGCATCCCAAAGGAGGCCATGTTACGCTCGCCCCCCCCCCAACATGGTCCAGTACACCACGAGCGCTCCACCCGAACTGCTGGCAGGTGCCCATGTCACAGCATGCTTGCTCTGCCACCCTAGTCATCAGGCTCCATGCTCTCCTCGTCTGAGAGAAGCGCTGCGTCTGCCAGGGCCTGGTCGTGCTTCGCCTGCAGTACAGAGTCGCGAGGGTAGATATACCGATATATACCAATATTGCATTAATACAGGCAGTACTAATACCATGCGTATACTGCCTGAAAGGTCCATTCGCCGTTCCCTTTCTGCTCTCCGAGCTGGAGCCTCTTTGGACACCGTCTCGCCACAGCAGTAAAGATACAAGGCCCTTTGGAAAGCAGGAACATAGCCTACGAGAACAACAACCAATATGTTTTATGATTTATGTGTGGATTGAGGAGTATTAACTCAATGAAGAGCTGCGCCGTGCTTTCGAATTTTGAACCATTCTGAGCGGTACATTGTGACAGAATGCGACTTCCGCTTGTCTTTCCCGCAAGGAGCAGCCAGCAATCCAATGAAATATAACTATATTATAATGATTTGGCTTGGTCTGCGCGTATTTCGAAGTCGCTCTCCATACAAAACTGCAGTACGGTGGCGAAATCGCTTATTATGGCCTTGCTCCGCTGTTCAACATGCTGTCGTATGCATCTGAGCGCCAGATACGCTGTGAACAACTATTTTACTAATTTAACGAGCAAGCGGGAGTACTATCCCTGCAAGCGCTCCGCACAGAGAGGGATTCACGAAAACGCCTGGTCTGAAGAGCTGTGATAAACTAAGGGGAATCCAACATGACCGTCGGTGTAGAGAACGGTGGCGGGAGCACTGCAAACGAGCCCCGATCGTAAGATTACCGTTAAGCGTTCTGTTAGACTTGTCCAGCACCTCATTAGGCCTTGTACAACACCGATCGGTACTGCTGACACATGGAGTGGCATGGGTGGTTGGATGAGGTGCAGCAGTACCCAGAAATCCAGATGCCGGACTTAATGGCTGTTCTGAGCTTGCTTTTGGTGATAGAACCGAATGCAAAAAATAGCGGGTCCAAACTCCAACTGTGTGAAATTCGGTGAACATATGCGTGTTCTCCGTGGATCTGCTTGAGCCGCGGGCGCAATTTCTGTCAGAACAAGGCCCGTTTCAGCAGCAGCCATATGAGCCACACGTGTCCCCTTAGTAACCGGCTTCGTTCAGGTGCTGGTAACATCCGTGGGTAGTATTGGATACCATTATGGTTTATTTTTGGGACTCCTGCAGGAGAATATGTTGAAAAAATGAGCAAGGCCATAATAAGGAGTTTCGGCACCTATATGCATAGTGATAGAGAAGCGCCTCAGCGCGCTGACGCTGCGCCGCCTACATTACAGACCATATATAGCTTCTGCTATAGCAATTTCAACCCTCGCGAGCAGGCGCAGCGCAAGAGAACCGCCCTTGCGCTGTAATTTTGACTACTAAGTTATTGAAAAGTGCTGGAGTAGAGCTGTCGTGCGGAAGATGCCCAGAGGGTGGGCGGCCTGTCTGTGTGGATTACCTGCCCTCCTGGCTACTCTGGATACAGAGGGCATCTCCCACCTCTTCTGTACTAGCATTATGTAAGGATTCAGAATCATTGTGCGCTAGAACTGCAGCTAGAGTAGATGTCATGATTCCATGTGGCTAGGTCACTCCTAGACACCATGTCATGTGTTGGATCTTCCTGTCATCGTTCTCAGAGTATATAGTGGGGTCCTAGGATGAGACAGGTGATCTGTAACTGTGTTACTATCGGTCCACTACATACTGTATACTGCATACCCACATTCCAACTCAGGTTATGGGCCTGTCTGCGTTTCCGCGCACTTCTGTGTCGACCGATATAGT
>JAUMHD010001053.1:0-18830 GCA_032359135.1 Ulvella scutata
ACACACACACACACACACACACACACACACACACACACACACACACACACACACACACACACACACACACACACCTGTACAACGTTTGAGATGGAGATCCTGGAGAGACACCAAGCTGAAAGCGTAGAGCTGCTTTGAATGATGCATCATCAAGCTCCCACTGCACCCTGGCGGGCACAACCCCCAACCATGCAATACCCACACCCTGCTGCAGACCGTGCAGCTGCGCCAGGTTCTCCTGAGCTGTGATACGGCTGAAGTCAGCCTGCAGCATGTCCTGGCACTTGGTCAACAGCTTGCTCTTGCACTGCTCAGTCACCTAGACAGAGACTGCGCTCTGCATTGCCCTCAGTTGGCCCCCATCCAGGGCCTCCTGAAGGTTCTGCGGCGGCAGGCCGGCATCGCCTACGGCCTGTGCCTTGAATGCACACACCTGGCCCCATGACTGCACCACAGAGTCCTTAGCGGCCCCCTCAAATGGGTGTATGCCACTAGGACCTCTGCTCATGGCCTCCTGAGTGAGCGACGCCGTTGCGAGAAAAGCTGCCCTGCAGATGACACCATTGGCCAGTGCCAAGCAGTTCAGGCCCACACCCCCATGGATTAGCAGGAGGCGCAGCTGCTCCACATACACATCGCTGGCCTCATGGCCGAATGTGCAATCTTGACCTGCAAGGACTTGCGCAAGAGCTTGTCTTGCATACGCAGCTCAAGCCCCATGAGATTGTCGATCAAGTGCACGGTGGCTGCTGCAGCGTTGTCAGCTTCAGCAGTAGCAAAGTAAGGTGCACCCACCGGGCATCCAGCGACAATGAGGCCGCCCTGCGCCTGCAGGATGCTGAGCTGAAAGCCCAGGTCATCAGCCTCCTCTGGATGAGGTGAGAACACCTTGCTGTTCTGAGGCTGCACCTTCAGGCCAGCGGCATTCAGCTTCCACTTCAGCGCATCGTAGGCGGAGATCACCACACCCACTGGTCCCTGCAGAATGACTTTATCCAGGTATGCGACAACACGCACACCTGGATGATTGTCCTGCACAGACTGGAGAATGGGCTGGATGGTGAGTGCAAAGAACAGCGGGCCGCATGGGTCTCCCTGCATCACCTCCCTTCGAGACCACAGCTGTGGTGCTCCTGTCGGAGCACCAGGGACCAGCAGGGGGCTGGCATCCCGGTACATCTTGCGCCGTCACTGCGTCCAGCATTGCTTGCCGGCCGACACCGTTGAATACATTCTTACAGTCAAGCTGCAGAGTAACATCTGTGGGATGCTGAAGCACACCTTCCCGGCCGGCATGCCCAAGGCACTGGGCGCCTGCCGGGACGCCCACCCCCAGCTTGCCAGGGGCTAAGCTCGCACCGATATCCTTCACCACAACAATGGCGCACTTGGAGATGAGGCGCACCCACACTTCGCCTACTGCAATGGGCCTCACACCATCAACTTCCTTGCGGAGCGGGATCAGGCGGCTGGCGCGAATGCCCTCCCATGCTGGCAGTGATCCCCCCAGCACAGCGTTCACAAAGTCCAGGATGCCCTCCAGCCCCTGGGGGTTTGCCTGAGTCATGGCTTGTATGTGCTCAAACGTCCACCCACTATGACCAGGTGCTGAGCCACGTGGGAGCTGCACAATCACCCGCCGCAACTGTTGCCTGGTGCATTGTGGCGGAACCGCCGGCGGCGGTGGGATGGTGGGTGTTGCTTCTTCTGGGTGGAGTGCTGCGAGCTGATTTAGCACAGTCTGAATGGGCTCCGCTACTGAGGAAGCCTCCAGAGCCTTAGCAGCTCGGCTAACATTGCCTCGCTGTAAGTTCTGGTGGACCCTCTGAGCTATCCCCCTCTCTGCTGCTCTACGCCTGGCAGCTGAGACCACTGGTTCCACGTCAAGTTGCCGTTTGCGGCACTGTATGATGGTGCTGAGCACCTTGCTGCTGCGCCTGCGTGACCCTGTGGTTGAATGTAGCACGCAGGACGCCAGCAGCAAGAACTGCTGTTGCGCGGTCTGGTGCGCGCTGTGCCCCTCTGTAGCGCTGTTTCAGACTTTTATGAGATGGTGCTGAATATATTGCAAAAGTCAGGGGCACAAGCCACGTGGCCAGGGTGAGCAGCAACGCCCGCCCGCGAGGCATGGCCGAAGCGTTGTGCAAATCCAGATACACCTTCCCCTAGTTGGATTTGTGCCTAGTCGGATCCAGCAGTACAGCGGAGCTCGATCGCGCATAAAGAACAGAAGCGTATTGACACACATCTACAGCGATGGGCTGCACCCTGCGTGTGTGTTCCTACAGGGGAGCCAGGCTGCTGGCCAGCATGGCAGCCATTGGCTGTATGTCTCCACACAGGACCCTGTTCACAAACAGCAACTTGTCCTCTCTAGCTGAGCGGCCACCCTTCTCAAGAGCAGCCTGGAGATGCTGAAAGGTTATCCCATTGGGGCTTGCTGCAGATGCTTGGGGCCACCGCTTCGTGGCTATCGTCAGACCGTTGGGAGTTAGGAGCAAGGGTAGAGCTTCGGGAGATGCGTCCAGAGCGATGCTCAGCAGGAAAGGCAACGAAGGGTGGAACACAACTTCGCCTCCTGCGTGCCCGGGACGTGCTCGCAGTCCAGACCGCAACCATCTGGGCATTCAGAAGACCTTGAAGTACAAGGTTTCTTCCTGTGCATCGAGCAGAGCGCCTCTGATGCATGCGAAAAGATAATGGTGGGTTGCAATTGGCAGAAGCAGGAGTTGCCGACGCCTCCTCTGGGCTAGCAGTTTTAACAGCACGTTGCCCTCTAAGGCCAAATCTCGCATCAGCTGTTTCGCTCAGATCGGGGTTATTACTGTTCGCAGTACTGGTTCTCTGCCGCCTACGGGGAAACCCAGTCTGGAGCAAACTCTCTAGGTTTTCAGTTTCATGACCCTCAGCGGGTATGGAACTTGTGCCAGCTGCACCCTCAGCGGTGTGCACGTCATAGCCAGCGGCAACGCCTCTTGCGCGACCCACAGTGTCATGATGAGAGGTGCAACGCCTTCCCCGTGTCAGCACAGGAGCCTGCACGCTCTCAGCTTTCTGACCTGCAGTTGTTTGTGATATCGTGTTTAAATAAATGCAAGGAAATAGATGGAAGGATGGTAAGCTACCTGTGACGTGTACAGAAACAAAACAAGTACACAGTGATGAAGTTCAATTGTAATGCACAGCGTAAGCGACAGGAGTTACAACCAACGAGAGCAACAGAGTGGTGCTGCTTTACATAGAGGCTGTCCACATGGACCTGGTGCGACCATGAATGACCCGGAATGCTGAAAAGTGGAACGACACGGTGTGTCCTGTCTGTCCCCATGAAAGTACTCCAGTTCGGGTTCTAACCGGATTCGGTGGATGGCACTTCGTGCCTGAGGATAAAATTCTTCGCCTACAGCATTCTTCGCCTACAGCATTCTTCGCCTACAGCATTCTTCGCCTACAGCATTCGCGCTTGAGATTCGTTCTAGTTCCCGTTCCGCTATTCAGCATTCCGGGTCATTCATGGTCGCACCAGGTCCATGTGGACAGCCTCGTAGTGGTGCACACTCGATCATAACAGCATCACACAGGATCTAGAATCACAACAAGAAAGGCATGCTCATATACATACCAAGACAATGTCGTAGGCGTATGCATTTCAACAAATTGAGCACACCACACACAGTCGCGGCCGTGTACGCAATTATGTGCACCATTGTGCCAAGTTGTCGTGCCATGCCTCATATTTGCCGCGACTTTGTCACGCTTACCATCAAGTCGCAAGTTCAAGTCACAAGTCGTTTCCTCGAAACGTACACTGAATGCATTTTTCTGTTGTTTTCTTGATGTCCTTGTCATAGCTGATGCTTTGCAGGAAATGATACAGGTTGCGCATTTGAGCTTTTGCCACGGTTGCGCTCTGAGCAGGTACCTGTAGCACTAGGTGCACTTGTATCTGCTGATCCCCTCGAAGCATTCCGTACTTGCGCAAGCAAGAGGTACTCCATGATCACACCACAAGTTGCTGCGCGTTCTTTTGGTTACTTTGTGCAGCCATGCATGTCGTTGGACGCTCAGGAAGGTCTTACAGAGTACTTGAAGCGTGCGATTTTGGCTGGAGACAAGTCGCCCGTTCTGCACGAACTGTACATAGTTTTACTGATTCTTCAGCTCAGAACAGCGGAAATTGATCAGTACGCCATCACATGAGTGTGCTGTCAATGTGGTTTGATCCGTTGTCACCATGTCATGAAGCTGATTGTGCGGCATTATTTGCAATTGTTCTGTTTCGGCCAACGTCTATTCAATGTCTGGAATTGTTGAATACTACGAATGCTACCTGAGGGTACGTTCCGTTGTGCATATCTGCTAGTGTCAGTCGTCACGCTCAATGCTACAAAGTACGCATTGAATGCATGATCCAGGTACATAGATTCTGAAGGGTCCCATATCATGTCATATGAACAAGAAAGCTTGTGTCCTGCCAAGCTCCTGGCAGTACACGAGTCATACACTGTTGCTCCTGAGGGCACAGGTTCAACTTACAAATTCCAAGACAAGACTAGAAGCATGCCCTGGCCACATTGCTACAGCTTTGATCCGTATCGCGCAATACGAATCTCGAATAACAATGGGAGCATCGCAACAGCGCGAAAACTATTAGTGCAGCTTGAAGCCTTTGAGCAGGCCATCAATTTAACGCAGACATTTGATGAGGGCATGCATATCCTCCGTGAGGTATGTACGCACCAGAATAATCTGCAGGGCTTGGTTGTTGGTTGTTGAGTGCTCCAATGAACGTATGCGCAATGGTGGGACATGTTTCAAGCTGTGACAGATCGATCATCAGAGAACACACCCCGAAGAAAATAGCACAGATGCTCTAGGACTGGTTCACAGACGATGTTCAGACAGTGATTTTACTGCTGTATTTGCCATCTTGTAGAGGGATGTGAGAATGTGCGCTTATGGTAATGGACCAAGAGGGTAAGGCAGCTGCACTGCAGGATTCACTTCGAAACTATCGCGCATCTGTGCATGTTTCAGGTCGGGATGGGGGAAGTTTTCCTTCGTTCATGATTGCATACCGTACCAGCACTAATCATTGGGACCTTTGCTGCAAAAAGTAGGTGTTTGACTTTGAAGTTGGCAAATACTCTCTTCAGAAAGAAGTTTACAGGAAACAAATCCTTTACAAACAGTGTCCGAACCGTGTTCGCCCCTCTAAATTGGAAGATATTGCCCCGCAGAATACCTTCTGGTTCATTGTTTAGCGCGTCTAGGCACTTTCAAGATGCATGGTGCCAGTATTTAGCAACGTCTTGGTCATGGTTCAATATTTAGCGGGTCCCAATGTTTCATGCTGTCACAGTAGCTGATCAAGTTGTTGTTGTGCGGGCTAATCTAGTTGCAGCACTTTATGCCAGTCGTGGCATTCGCAGGTGAAGCTGCCATCTCTGCGGCGGCGGCTTTTAGCTGCAGTTCTGAGCCGGCACCTGCAAGTAACACCTATGAACAGAGTTCCCCCTGCTGAGTTCCACCTGGCGGGCACTAGGACCGCACGTGAAGCAGATGCATGGAATGAAACGGGCTTGCAAGGCGGGTCAGCTTCAGTCGGAAGAGGTCAGTTGGTGAAAGTTGATTTGCTCGTGCCGCATGTATTACGGTTCGGCATGCCCGCAATCGAAGACATACTTGTTCTTCTGCCAGATCTGAGCACACTCAAGAGCTACAAGAAGATCCTTCTGGATCACATGGGTTCCACATCGCTGCAAGTGCGCAAGTCTGGTATTGTGGCTTTTCAGTACATTCCTGACATGACATGAGAGTTACATTAGAATCATGTGTTGGTAGCGTACGATGTGATGTTTTGCCACTGTCATCTGAACGAATGCAAGTGTTGTCATCAGCATTCAGGTTCTTGTGGCACAGGTCAACAGTGGGTCGAGCCGATTTGTGTGCAGATACGTCAGTCCTTGGAACAGGCCCGCAGAGCGATGGAAATGGGCGCTGTGCTGGATACGAGTTGGTTGAACACACAATGGCGCACAGGGACCCTGTGTTGTGATGATCTCTGTACCCTTTGTCGCCTGCCCCTCCACCCCTTCTTCAGCAGTCGTATGCTTCCACATGCAACGATATATTTTTCGTATGTTCAGTGCTCGGTGCTCTCATTTTTTCACCGTGTTCCATGATTCAGCAAGTATACTCGGGAACCAAGTTGCGCGGCGGTATGTATCTGCCGTAGCCCATGTAAAGGTTCGACAGTTGACATCGCTGTTCCGTCAAATCACAGGGCTGAAACTTTCACAGTTCTCCGATTTTCCGGCGTTACCCGGGATGTCTCGTTGGGGGCATTACACACTTTGACAGATTTAGTGAGTGAAAGTTTTGTGGGGGTATTTCGACAGTTTGTGCATTTGCGTGCAGTAGCAACGAAACACATATTCTGTCCGTTGGAAAAATTCGGAATAAAGTGACGTCTGCTTCGACAATATTAGCGAATTGATATGCACGGCCACTACGTTGAACGTGCGACTCAGCGTGAACCTCCAGCTCCGGGAATCGCCTTGGCGCAAATGTCACTTTAGTCACGTGTGTCTCAAATGTCAGTATGCACAAGAAATTTACAGCATATTACATTGTGTTAATTACACGTTAATTTGAATTTAGGATATTGATTGTTTTTTATTATATTGTAATTTCTTGAAAAACAACACTTCGCAAGCTTCGCGCGACTCAGCGTCTGAGTGTGCAAAGAACAGCTTCCGGTTTTCTTTGCACGTTTGACTGTGCATGTTGTATAGTTGCGTGTATATATTGCGTGTGTCCAGGTTGTGACGTAAAGCTTCGCTGCATAGCAAGAATACAGATGGTTTGTGCGGGTGACTCGCATAGATCGAGAATCAAAAGCGGGACAACAGTATCGCGGCATGCTATCTTAAAGTTGGGTATGTGTGTATGTGGTTGCAATTTTATACATGAATCTCTCCGCACGAGCAAGTTCTGTTTTCCGCATGGCCAGTAGTACCCCGTGGCGGTACGTAACTGGGAAGAATGCACAAACATGTCAAGACGTCCGCAGACAAAATTCCAAACTCTTGTGCGAAGCACGGTTTCTATAGGCTCGGTTTTGGCGATCGCGCTGTTCGGGGAGAACTGTATGAGCTTTGTACTCCGGTACACAAATACGAAGCAGTACACTTCAATCGAATGACAATGTGCACCTCCTCAGAACACTTCAAAGAGATGAACACTTCTCAGAACACTTCAAACGTGAGACTACTGGGGCCTGCTCCAGAGCCTCGGGGAAACCGCTTCATGACTTGCCTCAGACCGCTGTGGGTGAGGAGTAAGGGTGGAGCTTCGGGGTCGGGTACATTCGGAGGGGGCGAGTGGAGGTGTAGTGCTGAGAGTTGTTGCAGAGATTCTGCGTTGATGGTCGCGAGGGGTTCGGCGTCAGGGCGTCCAGCAGCCTTCTTGATGCTCCCGAGTGCCAGATCACGATGCGTGGAAGCTGCGAGAGCCGTTTCTGGATCCGTAGCACGTGGGCGATGACGCGGAGGAGGTACCTGTGTTGTCTCGAGGGGTTCATTGGCGTGTATCTCCGTGCACTTTGCTTGCACGCGACGATACCAAATGCCAGAATTGCGACGATCATTGAACACCTGACCTGGCAGACAGAACAGTTTTGACGTGGCTCTCGTGAAAGGGGTGGCAGTGGAGGACAGCACGTGCTGCACCAGCTGCCCCACAGTGTTCCCAAAAGCGGGCCAAGCACGCTCTGGAACACGCTCACACACTGAACCTGGCACAACATGATGTGCTGGGCGCTGCTCGTGTGGCAGATCGGGCTGTGTGGGTGCTACAGGCGGGCTGTCTGTCACTGTGCTATGCAGTGAGTCAGACGAGCTCGTCCGCAACAGATCCCCAGCAGCACGGCGCCTCTGCACCCTAACTGTCGCAGCATATGGTTTACGGGTTACATTCAATGCTTTTGTGGTGGATGGTGGGGTTGCAACGCATCTGTGTTGCCGCAGGTCATGCTTCATGCTGAGAACCATGAACGAGCGACATGACAGGCACTGGCCGATGCGCTTGGCAACGAGGCTTTCACGCACAGACTCAGGAGCACCAAAATGGTTGTGAGATGAGTTCAGATGCGTTATGAAGCAACGCTGAACCGAGAACTGCCCAGAGCGCGGGTCAGTTGAGCAGCCAGGGAAGGGGCACACGAAGTTCGCATCCTGCGTGCCCGGAATGTGTGCGCAGTCCATCCCACATCCATCTTGACACTCAGAAGTGCTTGAAGTACACGATTTCTTCCTGGGCATCCTGCGGAGCTGCTTGAGTCTTTGCGGACGGACAACTGTGGCAGTACTAGTTGCACGAGTTGCCAGCGCCTCCACGGGGACAGCAGAGTGAGCCCTGGCGCACGCGATACTTCGAGGATGTAAACTAAGAGCTAAGTAGTGACTACGTTTTGACAAAGGCGACTGTAGGTAACATACTGCGACACGAGAGCGCGTTCAAGACGGCTAGTAACAACCTAAACAGTCTTTCTCCACCTCAACACAGAAAAAGAAGATTGGAAGATGTTACATCCATCCAATGGATGGATGTAATTACATCTTTAAGGTATAAATGCATAATAAGCCTGATCTAGCTGTGACCACCCATTGGCCCATCGTTCGTACACAGAAAAGCGATTCACTCTGCAAAGCATCCCCTGTCGCAACAGACCTTTCCACAGCTGAACGATAATTTTTTTTTACTTTTTCTTTCTTTCTTCCTCTTCCACAGCTGAACGACTCCGATCACATTTGTAGCACAGGGCAGCTTACTTTCTTCCGAGATACTAGTTCCGTAAGCAGATGTGCTCACGTTGCCCTAATGCTGAGTTGGTCTGTGTTGGGCCGTTATCTGCGCTGAAGCCGTTCATGAGGCCAGCTGCCACAATCAGATTCCAGTTCATGCCCGCGATACATGGTGGCTGTAATAATATCCTAATAATATGGGAATGCTGGGAGAATGCGCCAAGAGTAATGGCAGTGACAGTGGCAGCTGCAGTCATGTGTTTCTAGCGTCATGCGTTCCTCGTGAAAAATGAAAGAATCGTTACGTTACTTTTACACTGCTGAGCGGACTTGCAGTATGGGGCTTTTCGGGATGTTGGTTTTTAGGGTTTGGGTTGTGTTCTGATATGGTCTAGAGAGAGACAATGCATGGGTGCGGGAGTCGGTGTGCATTGTAGGACATGAGGGTTTGTAGACTGTGCCAACTTGTGTGTGCCAGGGTCCTGCTCTGCATATTGTGTTGTAGACAGAGTTGTGGACAGCCACAGCAGTTGTGCACTGGGTTGTGTCTCGCACTGTGGGTAGCTTTCTATCTGAGATAGTGAAGGATCAATATCAGTGACAGATTCCTGTGCTGTTGCTTGTGTGTCGAACACATCTAGGTGAAAGGTATATAGCCAGTGTGTGGCATCGATGTAATACGTTTTAGTTGCACCTGCTACCGCAGGAATTCTACAGGTTGCGGTGATGCGCGTGGGTGGTGCGAGCGGGTAGGTTGTATGTGGTGCGGATGTCGGGTGTCGGGGAGGGTATCGGAGGTGGAGTGGGCCTGTTTGTGGACGGATTATTCAGATCCCTGTGGCGCGTCGATCATTTGTACCGAAGCCGTGCTGGAGACACTTCTATTTAAAGTAGAGAAACACAGACGTGAGCAAAGAGTGTGCAGTATATTACTTGAGTATTTCTCATGTAGGGCCGTGCAGACTCTGCACGTCGTCTCTAGCATGGACATCTAATACTACAGTCATGTCTCGATGTAACGGTCACCAAACACCAACACAAACTGACTGGTATAGAGTGGAAACCGGTCGTCGCTTGTATCGGATGCTGTGATCGGTACAGGGGCGGAAACCATTTTTCCCTATTTGTAACAAAAATAGGTACAATTGCGCAAAAAACATGTTAGACAGCACTGTTAACTAGACGAGTCACGTATTTCAGAGCATGCTAGTGAAGGAATGCTGTTGCAATTTCCATGTACTTCTTGTTTCGCACTGGTGTTTCTGTAATCAGTCTGAAGCACTCTTCCAAACGATCACACATCTCTTACCGAACAGATACCAAAGAACAGCTAGATACTTAAAGGGTCCCCCCTGTAATTTTCTCAGCTACTCGCTTGGAGATTGACTAGACAAGATACCACGGCTGGAGTATGTAAACTCATGACAACTCAACTACGAAGCGGCACAGAGCACCGAATGACGCACGAGTGAGCTAGAACACATTTTTTTACTGTGTTAGCACTTATCATGATTTTTCCGGAGCGTGGTGCGCCGTGGAAACGCGGGGATAGGTGAGAGTGGGGAATAGTAATATATAGAAGTAGATAGATATATATATAGAAAGCTTCGCGCGCTTCGCGCGACTCAACCTCTTAGTGTGCAAAGATAAGCTTGCGCTTTTCTTTGCATGGTAGGTTGTGCAGGCTTCACACTTGCCAAGACTGTATGTATACGGTGACGATTGGCTCGTGATCACATGCAACGCCAGCATCACAGATCTGACAACCCACAAAGCGTGTTCACAAGTCGACGCATTTATTAAACTGTCAATGTTAGTTTGTACCGTACTATACGGGTGAAACTGCGACGTGGCTGCTCCGGAAGTGCAACACCATGAGCTCTCCAATCACAGTTCGAGACATAGATCTTGCACATCTACAGGATATAATTACTATGTGAATGTTGGGGCCGTTTGTGTGTTTAGGGTTTGTGGGCGCATTTTTTCTGGATCTCTGTAGCGTGTGGGTTGTTAGCTCCGAAACTGGTCTGGAGAGGCTTCCAATCAGATTAGAGCAACATCAAAGCGAGCAAGTGGTGCGCAATATTGTGCGCTGTGCACCCCGGTGTGGCTTTTGCGGCTGCGTGCTAGGTAGATTTTTTGTAACGTTGGAGAGACTCAGAACTGCTGGAATATTTCAGGGAACCCAGACAAACTGGCGTCCCCTCCGCCGCACGCACGGCGTGGCGCCGACGCTTCGGCTGCAGCCGCCCCTCCTCAGGCACCGGCCCCCCGCCGCGGACGAATCCCCCAGGGCGTCCCGGCATCAGTCCACACCGATTGGTCCTGGGCGGTGACACGCAGCCTTCATATGCGATACACGCGGCCTTCGTATGAGATGGGCGTTGCTTTTTTTCGGTTCTCCGTGTCGGGTTATCGCGCCAACTAACAGTGCTGCCCCAGGCATGTCACTTGAGCTCTGACGTGTTCGCCTGAAGCCAAGTTAAAAACGAGAGATGGTCGATGGTTGTGAACAAGCTAAATTATCAAGCTCTATCTTTAAGTACGAGTTCCTAAGTCTTTTTTGCAGCTTCAGCAAGGATCTGTACGGTTGGCTGGCGCATCCGGCAACATGCTTGACGAATTCAACCCAGTGCAATGCAACAGATGATCCTTCATCCCAGTAAGGACTGTACGTGAACCAATATTCGATGTATCGGCGATATAACGGACCGATGTTTTTGTCGTTGTGTCGGTGCCGCCGATAGGTCCTCTCACACCGTGTGCATGCATGTGATTGAGATTTGATTGACGTTGTGGGCACGGGAGAAGGACTACATCAAGCTCGAAGCAAGCTACGGCTGCTGATAGCTTACGTACAGTTCATGAGTTCACCTCGCGTCGTTTTCCGGGTCATGTTCCACGCCATGCAGAACTCAATGCGCGAGAGACAAGATGCAGAGACTGGCCAGCAGTTTTATTTCGTGTGCGATCAGAGAAATCATCACAACTTAGATTCGTATCGTTATGCTGTTAAGTGAGCGCATAAAAATGGTCGGGTTGGGTACTGGAATAGGGTCAGTGTCATGAAGACGAACTCGACCGTGCTTCTTCAATGTTGGGACTGCAGTCATATTATGTGGCCTGAAACCCCACCCAAGCCTGTGGAGATCATTTTGAAAGGATGCAAAATTTTGGACAGTTTGTGTGCAAACATGCAGCGAAGCTGCAAAAGACCATGCAAGTTTCAGCAGGTACAGTGTCGACCTCCCCACTGAGTACACAAGCTGTGGTTCCAGTAAGACGATTTTTGTTATTTGGCTTGGTCGAGTAAGGCTGCACCGTTTTAATCCTGACTCTTTGCGCAACATGGCGATCTCGAATATATATATATAAATTATTCGAATATATATATATAAATTATATATATATATATATAAAATTTTTGGGGGGGGAAAACGCTCAAGTTGGAAAATCAGAAAACTGATTTCACGAATGAGGCTGAAAGTTGTGCTATTCGAATTTGTGTGTTGTTGGCAACAGTAAGTTGAACAGTTGTTTGTATGACATTTTGATGACTCTGAGGGCTCAAATAGTGCAGTTGTCGGTGAGTGGCTACGGGGGGTTGTCACTGACTCAGCACACCAAATACATTGAACTGGAGCGCCACCCCAAGCACACCTCGTCAATAAGAGTGCATATTTAGCATCGTATGCATGTAGTACATCATTCTGATCCACCACTGGGGCGGAAAGGTGCCATTCAGGAACTTTTTCCGAAATATTTTCCGAAAGTCAGAACGCCCACGATTTTTTTTCCCTTATGTTCCGCAAAGCGTCACGATTAAAACGGTGCAGCCTAACTCTTCGTCGAAATCTGAGAACATTTCGTATCGTACGCAGGACTGGAACCAACCAGAACAATATCAATGTCAAGTTTGACTGCTCGGTCAAGTAGTGGTGTTGATAAGTGGGCAAAGGAAGATGCACTGATTCTTGAAGAGTCTGCTCTAGGCCACAACATCCACACCGTCGCGTGGAAAAAGGAGATAAGGTTGAGAGAAAAAAGGTTGCTTTTTGAAAACCAGCCTGCGTTGCCGCTTTAACAAAGCATAGGTTGGACAACTGTGTCGGTGCTGAACAAGCTCGTGGATAAACCGAGCTGCTGACAGAGGTAAAGAAGAAAAGCAACAACGTATTGATGGATTTCCGGTGGTACAATTGCAAGTACGGACCACTTTGTAGCAAAGAGAGGAATTCATAGAGTTTTGCTGGCCTATCACTGCTGCCTTGAATTGTGACCGCACTGTCTCGCAGCACGAATGGCCACGGGCTGGAGTTGAGCCTGCTGGATGTTGACAAAACAATAGTGTTGTAGATGTGTACTGCTGTGTTCACAACGTCAATATGTGTTAGATTTGCAACAGCCAACCTCGACACAGTACAATAGTGGCTGCGAACACTGGAACAACACTCAATGTTCATAAAGTATACTGCGTCGTGCAGAAACTTGCTGCGCGAGTTATAGAGCGCATTTCCGGTCATCTGTTGCATCGCACTGTGTTTAATTCCTGAAGCATGTTGCCGGATGCGCCAGCCAACCGTACAGATCGTTGCTGAAGCTGCAAAAAGATGTATGAACCTTATATAAATATTGAGAGCACGATCAGGTTGTTTTTTCGCGACCATCAACCATCTCGTGTTTTAACTTGCTTTCAGGCGAACACGTCAGCGCTCAAGTGACATGCCTGCGCGCCGGGGGGCTACTGCCGTGAGACATGCGTTGTGGCCAGTTCGCCAGAGATCCTAGTAGGTCATTCGCTCGTGTATACCCGGCACGTCCACAACCCAATTTCATATCTTGTCATGAATTTGGTGTGAAAGCGTCGTTGTACGGGGAGTTGAGCTGTGTGGCACAGCACGGGTTGCTTCCCACTGATGCGTGAAACCCCCTGTTTCTACCTGGCTGTAGTGGCGAACACTGCACAGGCATCAACAAAACGCTTTACGTAGAGTTGATGATGCAGACACAGGTCTTGGGTCGAGCAGTTTGGCTGTGGATGGCAATGTTGTCCGGAGCGTGAACGGTTTAGGCTGCATACCACCTTGAGAGCCTGGATACATGCAGGCTGTGAAATTACTTTCACCGGTACTAACAGTGGTTCAATGTACGCTGATGCGACATGTTGGCGTACCTGCATCGTGAGTATGCAGCGATGTTCACACTTGTGGTCCGCGAGAATTAACTATCGCCTGCTTGCTATGCAGCGAACCTTTCGTTCATAAACTGGACACACACATACAACATGCACATTCAACCGTGCAGGCAAAAGCTTCTGCTTGTCTTCGTTCACTAAGAGGATGTTTACCCCGAAACCATGTTGTTGCTGATAACTTGTGAGCCGCTGGCAGCCAAATCAATTCTGTCTTCTTTCGTGCTCACCCTGGAAGAGCATGACGTTTTACATGCAACGAACCCCCCCCCCCCCCCCTCCAAATTGAGTACTGTCAATTTGACAGACATAATTAGTCTTTCCCCATTCCTGAACTATATCCCTGGAGCTGCAACAACAGATGCAGCCGACCAGATTGGCATTGCTAACAATTGTTTTGTGCTGTTTTGTTCTGCATCTCAGATCTGAGCATAGGTTCCTTTGCTTAGATCTGGTCAGGTCATGTTACATGTCTAAGATTTGTAGTGTCTTTTTTGCTGTTGCAACCGCGTCTGTAATATGGACGTCATGCAGGTGTAAGGTGCATTCAAGTGTTGCCATCTGGCGCGCTGTATCATTCTGCATGCCTACTGACGCAAACTCGTCAGGGCGTACAAGTCACTGAAGGTGCAGCGAAGGAAACCGGCTCCTTGGATATTTCCGGGAAATTCCATGATGGAGAAATGGGTCGACACGACTGGAATGTGTCCACGTCACTTGGACAGATGCAAGTGCTCGAGTTATTCGACGAAGAGTTGTTCGCCTCACACAAGTTGTCGAATCTGGAGCTGCCACGCAACAGCACTGCAGTTTCCTGTTTCATTCCATTACAACGTGCATGACTTTTCCTAGGACCGCCTTTTATGCTGTGAACACCAAGTCGATTTGGAGCCAGAACGCAGAGACCAAGCACGTTTGTGTATGTTAGTAGGCGTGCAAGTCTGTTCCCTCGGTTTTCGTGACAGGAGCATTTGTTATCACAGCATGGCTACTTTTGTCATCTTTCGTATTCTGCTGTTCCTGACTCAGAGCTCTATCCTTTCTGTATTGCGCTTTTCATTCCCCACGTCCAGGGCTCATTCACCCGTCGAGGAGCCCAGGTCGAAGTGTAGCTCTCGTAGGTTTCCTGTCAGGTTGAGCCTGGTGTATCCTGGGTTGTTCTGGGAGATGATTCCATTCAGGTCATGACATGCATCTAGCTGCTCTGTGGTAAGGACATTGAGCGTATCTTAATTCGTCGCTTTGTGGTTATGTGGAGTCTGTCTGGTTATTTTGGCAGTTTAAAAGCCGTTCTAACGTGCAATATGGCCCCACAGTATTGCACTTGTTTTCCATTGCAGTGGTTCACATACGTATGTACTGCAAATAGTCACACAGCGGGGGACCAATTTGTGCGTCTAGCATGCCTGGGTGTATAGAAAATCGTGGTTAGTAGTTCAAACATGCATCCACGCACTGGCCTGTGCCACTGTTGCAGATGCTTGAACATGAATCAATGGACTGGTTTCAGTTCGTGTGTGCAGCAAAAATGCTACACTCGGTGTGTTCATGAAATGATCACATTTGTGCCGATGCGATTTAGCGAGAGTGTACATGCGTATCATGCATAGAGATTGCCCCTTGGTACTATGTCCCACCCCCGCTAACACGTCATACATAGTGGCCCTCAGCCACCTCATGCCCCGGAACTGCTTGCAATGTAACACAAAATACCTCTGTATGTGTTACGTGGCGGAAGCTTCGTGCGTATGTTCGTGGCCTTCACAAACAGCGGCTCAGCATATACAATCGATCACGTTGTGCGGCAGTTTCATGCGTGACTAGCACGCGTACACCACTCATAAAGACTTTAATCGGCAACATCTTTGTTTTGTCAACATGCCGATGCCCAGCCTGGACGCTCATGTCTGCTTCATGATAGTTTGTGTAAGAGCAGGTCCCGCTTCACTCCAAGGATAAGTTTGGTCTAGGTGACCACTCCAGGCATGGTTTACTACGGGGTAGCCTCTATGCATGCCGTGTCCGTTTTCGCCTTTAGAAAAGTGGAGGCCACACGACACTCCTCACGCCACTCTTGACAGATCAAGGCAAACAGGAATGTGTGGAAGATTAACATCGAAATTTTGCGCGTTCTCGTGCTGTTAGTGACATCTTGCACGCTCGACCACTGGCACCATTACCTGGCAAAACATTCAGTAGTGTCGATTTGATCGACGCTAAACACCCACGCAACAGGTACTTAATATGAAACAAAACCGTTGTGGCCATCTGGAGTGTGCGTTGCTCCCTGTAGTGACAGACTCGTGAGGCTGGGTGTGCAGAGCACTCCTGCCAGGTTTCCCACGGTAGCGAAATCGCTTATTATGGCCTTGCTTCACTGTTTAACTTGACGGTGAGGTCATCCGCATCCAAAATACGATGTGAACAACTGCTTTGACTAATGTCTGAGTAAGCGGGAGTGCCAGCGGTCCGCACTGAGAGGGGTTCACGAACTGGCCTGCTCTGAGGAGTAGTGAGAACCAAAGGTGAATCAAACACGAAACTCGGCGAGGAGAACAGTGGCGGGAGCACTCCGAACGACTCCCATAAGCCATAAGCGTGATTACCGTTATTGCTATCTTTTCACATGCAGAGCAGCTCAACCAGCTGTTCTTGAATGCATACTTGTTTGCGCAAACATAGATGATCTCTTAAAAGTGGTTGCGGTAGTGCCGGGCCAGAAACAGATGCTTAGAGACCGCTGCGATGGTTTTGAGCTCCATATGACCGTGCCTTGTGAATGCAAAAAACTGCGGGTTCAAATTCAATGTCCCTGCAATTTGGTCGACTATTGCAGGCGAAGTACAAATTTGGAGAACGCCAAAGCATGTTGCACCAGCAGCCATACCAGCCACATGTGGCCCCTTACTAACCTGCCTCGTCACCGACCTTGGCATACCCATGGAAATTAGAAGGGACCATACCGTAGGAAATGTAAACCTGCGTGAATGTCTGTCCTCAAACACCTCAGAACCACGAAATTAATTAAATGTCCGGTTTTTTTTTGCTCACCACGACGTCATGCAATAGAAAAAAACATGCCTGTTTTGCCATAGACGTGGACAATTAGAGCTATTGACACACGTCTGCCTCCGCGGCCCCCTATCGCCGGGAAAGTACTTTTGACACATTGCGTTATTGACACTTTGATACATAGGGCACTATAGCAACAGCAAGAAACATGCCTGTTTTGCCATGGACGTGGCCTTCCGTCTGGATTCGCTCACCGTTTGCTAACCTGATTATGTGTGTCCTCTGGGACACCGGAATTCTATTCATACTTAAAATCTTTTTCGATAGAAACGAGGGACCAGCCGCTGAGTCCCATAGACTGGTGCAGGTGACGTCGTTCAAGCGAGCGGAAAGAACAAAAGTGAGACCTTGAACACCATCAAGTCTTAGTTGTTGGACGGCATCGGGCAGGGCACATGCAGGCATAACCGCGTCACCCCAAGTTACCGTTGCAACACAAGGCAGCGACTTTGAGCATACAAATCATAGATTACAGTTCTCGGGTCTCCTTCACCATCACCCAGGCTACTCTGAGCCGCAAATCATTTGGAAGGAAAATCATTCACTCGGTCACTCTTGCCCTCTGCAACCATCTTAGCCACTTTTCCCAAACGCATACTGAACTGAGCAGGCACACAATTTTCGGAAGCACCATGTTCCTTCGAGTATTTGTCTGGTACGAACAGTTCGCACTTGCGGCACCTACCGTATTCAACGGCAAGTGCAGCAAACTTGTTACGTTTCCCGTCTGTTTCGGTCTTGTTGCGCTTGGAAGTTCCAGGAATGCTTCTAGACGTGTCGTTTCTCTTTGAATCGACGCTGCCAGGACGCTGCCAGCGAAATTCAGACTGGTTCGGTGGTGTGGATCCGGATGGGATTCCGCGTGTCGCAGTACCAAGCTGCTGGTTCGCCTGCAACACATTCACAATCTCAATTGCGAGTTTAACATGCTAAGAAAATGACTTTTTCTCATCCCATACCAAGCGCAGACTGTGCAAGTGTGCTGCCAGGGTAAATTTCTTCGGGTGTGCTTTGAGAATCTTCTCCTGTAACTCGGCAAACGGAAACGCATTTCCATCCAACGGTAAAGAACCATATCTAAGATACAATGCGAACGTGTTAATGTCCTCTGTGAGGGTTCTTACAGAAAATTGCATTTGCAAAGCTTCGCGTGTGAAGAGAACGTGATGGTCGGGAACCAGAGATGCGAGAGCGTCAAAAGTGCGGTCTAAGGACCATTTCGATCGATCCAATGTACCATAAGCTGAAAAGAATGTTGAATGCGCTGCTCCACGTAGGTGGTTCGCAACAACTGTGCAGCAATCTTGCTGTGACAACCCTGACGAATGCAATATCGCTAACCCATCCTTCATCCATTTGATCAATGGAAGGAAGAAGTCTTTCTCGATGTGCGTGGCCTGAGGATCGCTATTCCCAGAAAATTCTGCAAGTCTGATATCGCTAATTCGAGCTACAGAACGCGACGCAGCAGTCTTAGAACACACTTGGTTTGCCAGTGACTTGGTCAAGCTTGTCATATTGTCCACAAGTGCGTTAATTTTGTCCTGCTGTTGCATATTCATTGCCATCAGCATGTCCATGGACATCTGTCCCTTCTGTTCTGCAACGCCGCAACGCTCCAACTGATTAGCCACCACATTGGCTTCCAGAGACCCCACAACTACTGGCTCAGACTCCATCTGATGTGATGAAACCAGGACTCTCAGTCACCTGGTGTATCAGAACGAAACTACTTTACAAGAACGATGTCATACGAACAA
>JAUMHD010001064.1:0-18804 GCA_032359135.1 Ulvella scutata
AGCTTGTTGGTGTTGCGCTTGATTGACTCTCGGTACTTTGTTGTTGGTGTGGAGCCATTTTTAGACGATGCATCTGCGGTAGAAGGTGGCAACCCTATGCGTGATAAATTAGGTGTGTGACATGAGATTGTGACGTTCTTTCCAGGTGTAAGTCATTGCAACCAACAGGCACGAAGCTGATTCATGTATCGTCTGAGAGGCAGTGGGGAAAGCATGATGGAAATACTTCCGAGCGCGTCGGAGCAGTCAGATTCACAGCAGGGAAGAGTTTATCAGGCCCTGGGTACCTGCTTCTTTTTCCCCAGAGCTCATCAGGCCCTATAGCTAGGTATTCTGCAGCATTGTGAACTGGAGACGCAGATTCTAGTACTGGCTGCTTGAACTTTTTTTTAAGCTGTCCGCCACCATATATCTGATCTGGATCAATTATGTTGTGCATCGTGGTACAGCTAGCTGCAGGTATGCCTGGTCATGCACACATTGTGTTCATGACATGTTCCAGGTTTCTTTTCAAACCGTGCACGGCCAATTGAACACCATACCTTGGCACAGCGCGCTTCTACACCTGCGTACAGGAGCGTGTACGGCACTTGTAGTCCTGCACACGTCACGTCTGTTTTTGAAAGCATGTTCAGCGAACGACAGAAGCACAGTTGTTAGTTTCCACGCTTGGTTCTCGGGTGGCTGCAGCGCGAATGCAGCATGGCTGCATTGAATAAACTTGATGATACGATTGATGATATGTCTAATGTTCTTGCTGATATACGCAAACATATGGACCTTAAACACCTCGACCTCCAGGCGTCTCAAGATTTACCTGCGGTGCGCTCTTTGTCGAATGACAAGCACTAAGACCGCGTGGGATGTCCTTAGCAAACAGAGTATGCTTGCAGACTAAGTTGAAGAGGCTGGTGGATCGCAAGGATGCGTACTTCAGGTGTGCAAGCCTGAGTAGGGCAGATTTAGGTGGCATCAGCATCGTCTCGTAGCTTGCGCATGAAAATTGATACCGTAGTTGCAAACACAGTTATACATATGGATGTGTTGCGTTTACTTACCTTTTCACGAAGATCGCGTGCCTCTCTTCGGACCAAAGAAGATGATGACAGTGCGCCGTTGTTCAGGGCCCAGACGGAGCTGCTTGTGACAGTAGAACGACTCAGCAGAGAAACAAAGGCTTCTCAAGACAGCATTACCGCAGAACTGCAGGCCCATTCTCTGCTGCAGGAGCTCAGCGGGCTCCTGGGCTTTGAGGACCATGCAAACAGCCCTGCACACATGGAGCTTGTGCAAGAGGTGTAACTGCATCATATTATAGCACTTGCAGGCATCAACCCCAGTGATGTGCAATTATATTGTTATTCTGCTTGTTATTTTGTTCCCACATGCTTGATCCCGCCATATAGATCAGTCCAAGTTCAATAGACACGGTTGATACAATCCGGCACGCTGGACATCGTCAAAAGGACAGAAACCTAATTTGTGTATGTTTGGCAACGTGACAGTCTAGAAGCAGGCAGTGTAAGTAGGTTGGCAGGAGCACAGAGCACAGGTAAAGGGCACAGCACACCAGGAGTCATAGCCAGGTCCTAGAACAGCTCAGAACAATTCAGGCAGCAGCTAAGCATCTGCAGCATGTCTGAAGTTATTGCAGTGGATAATAGCACCTCACCTTCTCATGAGCAGTGCGCTGTTGAAACCAAAGAGAACATGGCGAACGAGCAGGCACAGCAGCCTAGATATTGTCACAAGAAACTGGAATTAGAAACGTTCGATTGGTTTTCGCAGGTTGTAGTCCTAGAGGCTGGCCTGCAGGGGCGTAGCATGTGTGGGTGTACGTCGTGGCCTGTTAACTCAGGCACCAGAATCATGCCCTGGCATTCCAACAGGACAAAACCATGTAGAAACAAAATTAGCTTCTTTGAACTACGCCATTCTCGGTTTGAGCTCCTTTTGAGTGGCGCTTCTTGGGGTTTAGTGGCACTGGGGCATCCAATGGCGCTCCACCCTCAGGAGGGGATCCAGAGTATTACAAAACACACCCTTCAACGTGCATCCTGAGTAGCCACACAGCGCCTTCGTATCCCCCTGTCTGCACATTTGTTGCAATTATGGCTGACCTGCATTGCTTCTACATGTACACCCTTTAGAAGCACGTGACTGACAATAAATTTTTTAACTGTAGTTGTATTATTGGACAAGGGGGGCTGCATCTGCGCTCCTGCTCAGTATGCGGTGAATAAGAATCTCACATCTATGTTTTTGCTTGTCACTCTTCCTCCTGCCAGCTGTCATCACCATTGAAATTCTCCTATCACATCCTGTGCCATCAAAGCAACGAATTCCAATTCTTGATGGCATGCTGTGAAGAATCTATTGCCGAGGCAGTGGATTCATCAAAGCTGCCTGGTGTTATAAATGCGAAGAAACATGCAGAAGCCTTTCATGAAGTTTTGGCCCATGCTGCTTGGACTGGGGCTCATGGTTCTCAGCAGCACGACCTTGATAACATTCGCATTGATGGATCACCCAGACCCCATGGACATAAAGTTCAGTATTCTCCACCACGGGATTATAGGAGGAGCCACTGCCAGCATGAGGACCCTGGACTCTGTCACCGACCTCCAGGTTGGATACCTGCTCGTTCAAAAGGTTCGCATACCCTGCTAGGGGTCTGCTGGTAAAAGGATGTGTCTTCTTGTGCCCCTTTGTGCGTTCGCACCGGGAACTGCTGCTGGAGTATGTGCCACGAGGGCATGCTGTAGTGCTGTTGCATGCATGCAGCTTAGAAAAGTGATGGTGCTGTGCACAGCTTCACAGCCACGTCTTTCCAACAAGACCCCCCCCCCCCCCACACACACACACAACAAGAATGTTTCCAACAAGAGACTTCGTCCTCTGCACGATTTGAAAACTAACGATTTGAGAAATGCAGCCATGCTGCCATCTCTGACTTGAAGCGCAGTAAGCTCAAGTGGGTAAAAACTACAAGCCAGCCTGAATATGGCTCTCCACAGCTGCATGCATGCAGTCCACGGACGCAGTGTGCTTCTGGAAGGGAAACAACACATCGTGCACACAGTTCTTATGGCTTGCACTCACACAGATCGTGCTTTCTGTTACGTACTGTGCTGGCGGTTTGTACCTGCAGTCCAAAGAGTTTAAACTCTTGTCAGAAACATCCGTCACCAGGTACACTCCCCCACGCCACGCTGTTGCCTCTTTTCCCCTGTAGAACGCGAAGCTTACTTGGTTGTGTTAGTTGCTTTTAGCTATTTGGGCTCATGCCTATTTACTACCTTTCCGGTTTGTAAAAGTTACTTGGTTGTGTTATTCTTACGAGTCCATGTCAACATGGGCAGTGTGGGCTTGCCTGCTGCAGACGATTCAGATAGCGGAACATGCTGTTGAGCAGATTGCGGCACATGCAATGAATCTTGTTGAGTTTCCATAGCAGAGTCTTGCTATGAAATGTCTGAGCCCTACACGACTGTTTCTGCAAAAAACACAGTTATATACATTGCCCTTTTTTGCCTCAGTGGATCAGATATGGCCCCAGTGGATCAGATTCCTCCTTTCTACTGCTGACAATAGGGAAGAGAGCACAAGCAGCACGCTTTGGTTGTGGCATCAGGCGATACAGTGCAATAATTTCCACAAGGGGCTGGGGTGCATTTCACATGTGAAAATTTTGAAGCATCGGGTCGTTCATCGATCGCGTCACCTCCCCATCGGGCCCACCACTTTCAGGCGTCGAGCCATCTCCCAACACCAAGGGCATGTTACTGACAGGCATCATGGTACAGCTGTTGAGTTGGGTCCATGGAGAGCATCGCACTAGCATCACCTTTGCATCTGATCGGTGACATCTGATGGAATGCTTCTGATCGGTGAATGCATCTGATCGATCGGTGACATCTGATGGCATGCATCTGCAGGAGGAAGGTGGCGATATACTTGACGCTGTTCATTTGCGAGATCGGAATGTTAGGCATCTACATCACCTCCCTCTATGTGCGTTACGAAGCCCCAGAGAACCCTGGATCAGAACCCTCAGCGACCTCCTCAGCGACCTCCTCGGCAGCCGCTGGTGCGCACACCTGAATTTCACGCCAACTCGGAATATTCCAGAACCTTCCGTTCAGCAGACAGGGGTGGGTCCCCATGGTGTGGACCACAGCCAAAGATGGATCATCATCACCAAGCTGAAGCTAGTCTCGAACCAAGCTGGTCTGGAGAGCTTGCCTCGCCATGCCGTAGCAAGCATGAACGTGATGTGGTGGTTGAAACCAAAGCTCTTGATTCTGAGTTCGGATTCTGGGCCGCTTAGTTTTTTTGTGCATTTGATGTCTCTGTGCCTGCGTGTGTGTGTGCTTGCCTGTGTCTGTGCCTGATGTCTCTGTGCCTGTGCCTGCCTGTGACTGTGTCCTCGGGCATGATCGTGTTTCGCTGTTACCATCACAGTTTGGCTAAAGCGTGCTGCGAACGGCTTTCATGATGGTGCGGTTGTGCCATTCGAGTGAAGTGGTGGATGCTTTGTTCTAGTTTGCCCCCAGGGCCACTATACTGCGGTTACCCAGGTCGCCAATGCATTTTGGTAAGTTTTGGCTACTTGGCTGTTGTTTTTGGCAGTTTTTTTTGAAGAACAGATCTTCACTGCCTGTCCGGTTTGTCTCCTAGAGGATCCTACGTCTCCAGATGTCTCAGATAGTGGAGGAAAAAGACAACGTGGACGTGTGCAGAAGTGGCTAGCAGATTGCTGGATGACAGAAGCCAGACTGAAGTGATCCTGTACATCGCTGTGTCGCTGTGTCTGACCATTGTGGGATTAATAACCAGTATTTGCGGTGCAAGTCGCATGTTTTTGGCGCTGGTGAGGGCCTCCTCAAAGGTGGCGCGCGCTACTGCCTCCCTTTCTACCTCTGTTTTCGAGCCTCGGGTTTCCAGCACCAGTTTTCCAGGCGGCACATCTAGGGTTTTCAAGTCGAGGGTTTCCAACTCCAGACCCAGCACTGTGCTGTTGGAGCCACATGGAAGCTGCAACAAATCACAGGACCACGAAGAGGAGAAGCTGGGGGGTGGCTCTGCTGGTGGAGAGTGGTATGGCAGGATCGAGAGCTCAAGATATATGGAACCTGGAATGTATGAACAGGATCCAGAGCATGATATACGGAACCTGGAACTCATGAACAGTGTGAGAGTTACGAGCTGGTGGCCCTGCAACAATTTCCATTTCAAAAACTATAAGTAACAGAGAATACCGGAACCCCCCCCCCCCTTTCCCTTTTCTTCACCGTGACCCATATGTTTATACCAAAGTTCCCTAAAGATCTGAACCCTGGTAAAGCGCTAGCGACAGTCCGGTAGGCTAAAAAAGGAAAGGCAACTTTATTGTCCTGTGCACTAAATTTAATTTGTTCTTGATGGGGCGACATCTCCGTCTTTTCCATGGTACGAAGATTTCAAGCATATTTCTAGATTGCCTTTCGAAACCTGCGCCTTACATTTCCGTTGAACCACTGCTGCGATCATCGGTATCAGCAGCATGTGCCACACATGGGTGCTCTTGGCATGCGAAGCCAGCTAGACTGAAGGCTACCACAGCGTGCTGTCGTCATGCATGCTTGTCACCCGACCAGGTCCCAGTGCCATGCCGCTGTTGGGGCACGGTTGCAGCTGTTCTGATGCCGCCACGGTCAAGGCGGGATGGCGGATTCTTCCATGCTTTGTGGTCACCTTGGCTACTGACATTCAGTGCTGCGCAGATTGCAGAGTTGAGATCATGGAGTGTGCACAGCCCCGCGATCATTTCCTGACTGTGCTGCACTGGCTGCCATGTCCAATGTTCCTTTGCCTCAGTGATGGAAAGTATACTGTGTGCAAGGCCAATTTGACCCTTTGACATTGGATACGAATGCAGTGCTATATCTCTAGGTTCTTGTGCTACATCCTTACCTTGGTTCGTTCATCACTTGGGATTGAACTTACTCAGCCGCGGACCCGTGAGCGTTAAAAGTGCTTTTACCACGAGGTCCCGGGTTCGAACCCCGGTCCGGCCAGATTGTATATAAAAAGAACTCTCGTCTTTTATTTGAGCTTCTGAGCTGGGTGCGTATAGGGGCTCTGGTGGTTTCCCCGTCCACGAATTGCACGAATTCCGCCACAGTGGCGCTGAGGCCGAAGCTCAAAATGAGTATGGCGCAGTCCCCGATTTTTTTTTAGTTATCACTGGAGGGCTGGCCTATGCGCGTATATATAGCTCAACTTACGGGTACATGAAAAGAAGCTAGATCTAGCCGGGGCAGGGAGATGGGGACCGATCAATATTGCCAGGGCCATGATCAGCGCCACAAGGGCGGAAGAAAAACATTTGCGAGAGTAATTGCAAATCTGTGCCAGAGCAGTACCCGTGCCAGCTGGCTCTGCAGAGCTCTGTACAGATCTGTGCCGACCGTGCAGCCAGGATGATCCCTGCGCATGCAGAACATTCTGCGTTGCAGTCCCTCCAGCAGCAGCGTCCTGATCCCTCGGCTGTGGCAAACACTTTGCCAGACAAATTCATCCATGAATTCGTGATCCACAAGTTGAAAAATGGTGGTGTAAAGTTACAGACGTACATCCATCACATGGCAGTTGAAAAAGCAGTCATGGCTAAGTTGCGCGCTTCAGGGGGTTTCCATGCTGCTACCTACCCCCCGCGAGGTCTTGTGTTACCTTCAAAGGCGACGCGTTGTACGTTGCTTTTTTGGCGTCTTATCTGGCGAGACGTGGCCGCAACCTGCCTGCGAAAAGCCAAAGGTCTGCGAGTATCCGATTCGCATCATCACTTTTTGATCCGCGAATCCATGTGTCCTTTTCGATTAGTTCGCGCGTCCACAAAGCGGAACGACAACGCTTCTATTGCACGATAACTAATACGTGTAGCTAATACAAACCGAGCGCATACCAGCAGAGGCTCCTGTCTTGCATCTAGCTGTGCACGCATTATCAAATCTTTGTACGTCTCTGAGTAGCAGAGCTTTGCCACCGAATCTCGAACGCTAGAAGTTCGACATATGTGTTATGAGTACGACTGCCGATTCTGACAGGTCGACACATGAGTGCCAGGACGAGGCCATGATAAAGTGTCTCATCCAAGCGGCTGATTCGCCAGCCTTCGAAGCATCGTTACCCGCAGTAACTGCTACTCGTAGCCACGTAATCAAAGAGGCTTTCGAAATATCGGACGGTGTTCCGAGACTGGTGCTGCCTTTCGGCGAGTACTTTTTCTATGCGTGGGTTGCCCTTGTCACCGGCACCGGCGAAGCTCATTCACACTCAGGCGTGACAACAGAATGTGCTCTGAAAGGGATTCAGGTACAATTCTCCTATGTCTCTTGCGCTATGAGTCTCTGCTTATCCCAGCAGACCTTGACTGTTCCAGCTGCACTGCTTGGCTTTGTTGTACACGACTCCCGTCCAGTAACAACATCCGTTCATCCGATGGTGCGTACATATGGTTAGCTGATGGATGTCCTCGCTGCGACTTTGAGTTTGGCGCTCAGCAACCTCGAGGCGGAGCTGAGCGCTAATCTCTCTGGTGCCTTCGTGCTGACGTAGCAGAATGCCATCATGGTTGTCTGCTGTGTGCGTCACAGTGCCAGTTCCTCAACAGGCATCATAGGTGCCTAGATATAATCGGATTGAATAGGGTCACTTATGACCATGTTATGTCTGGATGTTGGCATGAGATGAGCCGCCTGCAGCTGGTCGCTCCCATGTGTCACTGCTGAGCGGCGCATCGTGTGCACGCCTACTCATGAGCTCACACCACGACCCTTTGTTCCATGTTCCAAAAGATGAACGTTCAAGTGTCAGATAATACATTCTCAGTATGTAACAATCGCGTGGGTGTGATGGTACTCATTGTTGCCGTTCTTGTTCAGTCCAAATCACTCCTCCGCCCTTCGACAAATCGCAGCTGTTTTCCACTCTCGATCCTGTTGCTTAGTTTCATAACATACCTTGATGGTGCAGGCTGCCGACTTCTTTGCGGACGAGGGCGCTGTTCAAGAGTTTGCTACAGTGCTTGCATGCAGCATGTTTCCTGTGCAAGATTATGTTGGAACTTCCAAAGCGGTGCATCACCCTCGGAAGAAGCAGAGAACAGCCCTTTCATGGATGCCTGGTTCCAGCGACTGGCTTGTAGACCAGAGAGGCCGCAATCAACATGTACGAGCCACTGGTTGTCAATGAATTCATGCAATGTCCAGCCACTTACTGACGCTATGATCAGGCAGCACACATCGATGTGGAGCCACTAAGAGCCAACATATCTGATCAACTGTAGCTACGGATCTGGAACACCACATGACCACGTGCTTCTGACATTGGTGCCACACCGAGTGCTTTTCAATCTACTTCCAACAGTTCGTCGTGCAACATTGCAGCGAATGTACTGACTCGTAGCTCTTCAATCTGACAGAGACAGCACAGGTAGGCAAGAGTACGGGCACAGACATTCTCTGCAGCTGCTGAGCATGGAGGGTGAATTATGACCCCGCCTTGCATGTTACCACCCCAGTGAACAGGCACGAACCCAAGCATCCAATGCGAGTTTCACGAAACATCCGCCACTACAGCTTTGCCACTACACAAGAGACAACAAAACTGTGAAACTATGACAGCATTCCTGTCCCCCGTCATGATGTTGTCCGACCACCAACAGGCTTGTACAAAAGTTCAGGAAACTGCCCGGACTGCTGATTTTCAGGGTCTAATCACCTAGTAAAGAATCGTTTGTTTGATCTAGAAGTAGCCTCTGAGAATAATCGTGCTCCTACGTTCCCAGAGGCTGACTGTAGAACCCTGCCGACCACGACCCGACTGTGTTAAAAAAACAGGGTTTCCAACTGTTTCATGGGGAGAACTGTTCTCACCGTGAAAGGTGCTGTGCAGATGCTTGGTCAACTCTCAGCAGGACTGGTGTCCCGCATCCTTCAGGCGTCCACAGCGCCACTGTCAAGATGCATGACGCTGTTACCGCGCCAAATGCATGCCCTTGTGCTGCACTCCAAGTGTTGCCGCGGCGCCGCCCGCAACCACCTCGTGCTTTCGCAACACCACATGAGCACCTGCAACACGTACACGCACCCTCATGAGGCCCCTTACGCCACAGAAGCTGCGGGTTGTTCCAGCGGCTGCGAACACGACGCCGACGGTGGCTTCAGGTGCGCTGCGCTCGCCGCGGCAGCCTCCCTCACACATATCACCACTCTGGAGCTCTCCTCACGGTTCCTGGTGGGGCTGCCCGACGACCGTCTGCAGCAGAACGCCCTCGCAGCGATGCTCAGGGGCATGCATGGGCTCTCTGAGCTGCATTTTCGAGACGGAATGACCAACAGAACCATCCGGACTCTTCTTCCAGTTCTCCCATGCATGACTGCGCTCTGCCGCCTCGGGATACATTGCCCGGATCGGTGCGAGCTGGGGGCAGGTGGTAGCGTTGGGGGCTCACACGGGGGGGAGCCGGGGGTTCACAGTTCGGATGGTTGGGTTGATCGGATCAATACAGACGGGCACGAGCTACAAGACTCGATGTCAATCGAGCTAGAGCGGCGCAAGAGCCGTGCTGAAGTGAGCGATGCCGACGGCGACGGTATCAGCAGCGAAGACAACGCGGCGAGTGTTCACACTGTGAACTTGCTGATGGAGCAGCTCAGCGTGGTCTCCACACTCAAAAGCCTCGAGCTCGCAGGCACTCAGCCTCACGTGAGCGAGCTCAGAACATTCTGCGCTGCTCTGCGCCGTCTCACAACCCTAACACGCCTCGTTCTCACAAACTGTTTCGTAAACAGGGGCTCAGAGGCAGTGGGGGACGGCATGCGTGTCACGCAAATGCTCGGGGCCGCATTGCATGACCTGCATGCATTACAACACCTCGATCTTCAAGGCAGCCTCCCAGGGGATCTTGTAGCGCTGCTTCTGGACGGCGTCGCAAGTCTCGACCACCTCACTTTTCTCAGTCTCAAGTCGGTGCGATGCATGAGTGTTGTTAACTGCCCGCTGCCGCAGGGTGTGCCGCGGGCGAGCGCAGGGTTTGGGGGGCGCCTAGCGCCGATGCTTAGAGCGCTGGGAAATCTGAAGGTTCTAGACCTCAGCGTTTGCTACATTCCAACCAGCACCATGCTGGATGTGGTTGCAGCCATCTGCAGCCTTCAGCACCTGAATCGCCTTGTGCTCCGGCAGGTGTCCAGAGAGATGGTGCGCCTCTGCTATCATCCCCTCCTTTACACGTTACAAACCAGAACTTTACACTTTATAAACCGGAAAGGTAGCAAAATAGGCATGAACCCAAACAGGCACAAGCAGCAAACACAGAGTATCCACCACTTCACTAGAATAGCGCAGCAGCACCATCGCAAAAGTCTACCAGCACTCTTACCCAGACTGCGATAGTAATGGCGGAGTAAACACAATGCCACGACCACGAGCCATGGCGCACCTGAGATACTGCCTTCTGATACGCAACCACAGTCCACGATCGACAACATCAGTGTCATCTGCCCCTATCATCTGTTCCTATAGCCTCTTATTGTCTGGGTTCATGCTTATTATGCACTACCTTGACGGTCTGTGTAACAATCCGCTACGATCCCTCATTATCTGCTTCTTAGGAACCTCATCTCCTCCTATAATAACAGTCGTACACATTTCCTGAACTGCTGCTGTCTTGGTCAGCAGAGGAATACATGGCATTGTCTCGCGCTGCATGCCTCTTAGGAATTGGGACAAATAACTTATTTCAGCGCAATGAACGTTGTGTACAGACCGGAAAGGGAGTTAAAATGCATGGACCCGAATAGCCAAAGTAACTTTAATAAAGGAACATGAGCCATTCTATGGAGTTATGCCTGTAACTTTGCACACTTGAATAAAGGAAAGCCGCCTCCACTTGTGTCACTCCAAGGCGCCACTGCCGCGGCCCTGCTGAACCGCCCCTCCATGCATTTTTAGTGTGCACTCTGTACAGACTGCACGCGGTAAATAATAACAGATCTGTTATTATTGACCATACGCTTGGCTAATGTTCGGCGTGCACTCAATTATTAAGCGTGCGCTCTGTTACTATTTAGCATAAACTTCGTTTAAATGAACAAAGTTAAACGAACATACTACCGTACATGGCGAATACCTTCGACGTGAAGCGTGTCACACAACCTTGAGATGTCGGGGAATGCACTGACAGCAAACGACGAAGTGTCCCGGGAAGAATGCATGTGTCACGCATCATACAGTCTTCGAATGTCGAAGTGCCCCCAGGGAGGTTCACTTTTTCACGTTTTTTATTTACAACCTGTTCTTCAGGGATGCACATCTGCTACATTTCCTCATAGAACTGCTGCTGCAGCGCATCACGTGCATGTCACACCCACCAAAAACGTCGAAGTGCACACACAAAAAATCTTCTGTCACGCACGCATTGAAAATGGCGCACTGGCTCGGAAAGAAATACGTTGTCACGCATCGAATCACCTGAAATGTCTATGTCGCCCCCAAAAAAAAATCTGTCACGCTCGAAAATCAGCTAAAACGTCGGAAAGTTTACACGGGTTTTCCTGTCACACACAGCTGAACTGTCGAAGATATTCGCCATGTACGGTAGTACTTCCTGGCTTAGCTGGGCAGCACTCAAGCCACTGCCGCATCACCTTCCCATCCAACCACTTCTGGCGCTGCTGCAGTGCTTTTGGGAGTACTTCTCTCAGCATGTCACACGCATGCACGCTCTGGAGCACCTGGACGTGAGCATGAACCCATGCATAACAGACGACAACATCGGCGCACTGGTAGCCGCACTCACGAAGCTCCCCTGCCTGCGCACCCTCGACATGCATTGCTGCAGAGTTTGCAGGCTCGGCGCGTCTGCGGCGTCCCGTCACATCACCCGACTCACCGCCCTCCGCGCGCTGCACATGCATATGAACTACATACAACCCGAGGGCGCACACGCACTAGCAGGCTGCTTCGCGACGATGCGGCACCTCCAAGAGGTGTCCCTTCTAGACACTGATATCGGTGACGCGGGGGAACAGGTCATCGTTGAAGCCCTAGAGAAGAGCCGCGGGCCAGAGTGGCAGTCTGAGATGGCTCTGTCCGTGCGAGAAGACAGCAAGTCCCTCCGCAGGAAGCTGTCACTGTCCGGGTTGGAGTGGTTTGAGCGCTATTGGACCCCCTTTGACCAGTATGACGACGTCGACTACTACCAAGAGCTTGAGCTGGTGGATGACATGGAGGGCCCGTTTATGTTCTTGCTGATGTTGCATCTGCTTGAGGGGTGACGTGGTCATGGGTCTGATGTGTAAAAGGGTGGAACCATGGGTGATGTGGTCATGGGCGTGTGTGCCCGTGTGTTTAGACCATAGATCATGATCGATCAGAGGAGAAGTAAATGCATGGTGCTCCTGCATAGCGGCATGTATGAAGGTGTGGTTGACATGGCTGCCCCGGCAGCTGTGGGGAGAGTGACATAGAGAGTGCAGGGGCTCGTGCGGAGCGGCTGATTTTGTATTGTGCAGGGAACTTCCATCAACAGCAGCGCAGTGCTAAAGCAGAAAGATTGCAAAGATGTAACAGCATGCGCGCCATGGTGTTGTGTAGATATGTTGTGGTGTAGCGGCAGGTAGGCGAGATGTGAGTGCAGAAGAGATTGTACAGATAACACATGGTATTGGCGACTCTCAAGTTACTCTGATGAAGCCTTGCGTTGTGTGGTTTACTATTACAGTGCACTGCCCTGCACAGTCACAGCACGCTGTTCTGCCTGGCTCGGAGCACATTTCATGTGTGAAACTTACCTTCTCCCCTTTTGTCCCCGCGTCACACGAGACAGTCCCGCTTCCGGTTTCACACTGCTCGCATGTGGGCCATGCTTACCATATGACAGGCACTGATGGTGCTGATTCTGGGCACTTGTTGGTGAGCTGCACCTGCACACTACAAACACACTCACACAGCCGCACACAAAAGCAGTCCACTGCAGACACAGGGCAGCCTGAGTGGAATATGCTGTAGGTCACCTAAGCTTGCTGCCAGTATCATCGGCACACCCCAGGATGTACCAGAGAAAATTACACCGATAGTGGCGTGGCACGGAAGCACACAAACCGCATAGGACTAGGAGCATCTCCAGGAACATAACCTTGTAACCACTAAACACAGAGCAAGAATATTGACACAACGCACGCGGTAGAGCCTTTCACACACTGCGGAGCCTACCAGAACACTAAGTACAAGAAATGCATCAAGCAAAAGCTCCCTGTACCTACACACAAGCGGCACAGATCAGCAGCGCCCCCATGACACAGGACAGGATCAGGGCGTCATACCTAGCCCGCAGGTGCGGGCTACTGACACCCCGCCGAGGGCGCCGCGCACGGCGCCCGCCGGGGAGCTCGGCGGTGAGCGGGGGGCGTTGGCCCCAGCATATGGGAGGTGCTTAGGGGGTGCCGAGGCTGCCGCGGGAGGGAGGGGGCGGCGCCGAGAGGGCGAGGGCCGCGGGAAGCGGGGGCCGTGCAACTTGGGCAGCCATCAGCGGGGGCCGGTAGAGGCGGAGGAGATGGAGAAGCTGCTGGCCGGGGGCCAGGGCGGTGCCGAGGCGAGAGGCAGATGTGGCGAAGGTGGCGAAGGTGGTGCCGGGGGTGCCGGGGGTGGTGGGGGGGGGTGGTTCTGTTGCGGCTTGTGCTGATGTTTTCTAGCTGTATTGAATGTCTTCATTGCATGCATAGGTATATATGTGCTGCATGTATGCGTTACTGTGTACAGATGGGTGCTAGTACAGATCAGTGGCCATCCAATGCCACGGGCCTGGATCGGGTTACAGCCAGCCTGCTACTTATAGGTGCCAGGGGATCGGGGGCTCTCTCTTACTTGAGGCTTTGATTGGGGGTTATATCTGCACATCCCTTTTCCTTTCTTCTCTAGGCGTGGGGGTATTGCGGCGTGGCAACATGGTGGGAGTGGGGGGGGGGGGGGGGTGCTTAGGCGCGGCAGGATGTACAGTTTGTTCACCGTTGTATGGCATGCATGCTGATGCACCTTGTGCACTATAAGCACATCTTCGCGACGCCGTGCGGGCTGTTACGATTGTAGGCGAATCTACTATATCAGTGACATCTTCGCTCCTAGAGGTAGAATACGATCATAACCGATCGGGCGCTTTTGGTATTAGCACAGAGCCTAACACGGGCCTCCGTCTCAACCGCCAGGCAGCTGCAGCAGGCCACCCAGCCACAGGGAATGTGTCGTGCCGGGGCCGCGCCCGGGGGCCTCCCCCACCCCCACATCTCAATCCCCTCCCTGACTCCCTTACTATCTGGTCCTCCCCACTGCCTCTGCTCCGCTATGCTGCACCGATAGTGTACCCCTTTCTCACTGTGCTCTCTGGGAAGCTGCCGTACAGCCACTGTGTAGGCTGGGATGAGCTGCCACTGCATGGGCTTTGCCATCGTGAAAAGTGTGGCCTTTGTGTGACTGGATCACCCACTTGTGGCACTATGGGGTTTTCTGCGTTGGAGCGGCGCTGGCGTTGTTTGCAGCACTTTCTGTTTAGTTGTAAAGCTTCGCCAGTGGCGTGCCCCGACCCGAATGACCTCTGGGATGACCTGCTGCGGCTGGTTCCCCGTGCAGGGCGTACACGTATTGCTCTCCTTGCAGCACGTGATGCGAATTGCTTTGATCCTGTCTCTGTGAGTACATATTGTGACCCTTGGGTTGTTGATCCGTCTATGTTCCTGCGGGACTGTGAGGCTGGTGTCTGTGCTGCGGTGTATCCGTCATTGCCGCTTATATCCTCCTTGTTGGTGCTGTTGTGGCTGACGATGCGGTCCCTGTTGGCGACCCTGTGTTTGCTTGTAACATTGTGCGGCGTTCTCTGCAGCCTCTGTGTTTGCCTTCGTGGTCCCGTGTGGCCCGGGGGTGTATGTCCCTGTCCCACCCCTTCGGAGGTGCTGAGGCCGAAGCCCTTCTTGGGTATGGCATGGTTCCCGATTAGCTTTTTTTTAATATGTGGCTATAACGTGGCGGAGAGTACGCGCCAAACTGTGCTGAAAGACTCTGTAAACACGTGCATAAGTTGCTATAAGCTGTTTAGAGCGTACGGCGTGAGCACTCAGGTTGTCCATTGCTGGATTAATATTGCCCACTCGTCCAGAAAGGTCTCCTACAAACCGGATAGTGAATAGGCCACTCTTCCTGGATTTGAACTTCAATTTTATAAACAATTCTGAAAGTCAGATTGCGCAAGCTGACATGATCAGAATGACACCGCCTTATCAAATGGCTGAAGCTTCATGAAGCTGTTTCAAATTCGAAAGCGCGCAATTTCTTGTTCAAAAGCTGCTTGCTGTCGGGTTCAACAAGCTTGACCAGCCATGTTCGCGATAGAATCCGTGCGTATGGGGAAGCCGCAAACGTGAAGTCGCGTTTCTTCGTAGGGTTCTGCGCCGCCTGCCAGCTGATTATATAACAGACAGACGTCGGTTACAGCGCAGCGCTGCAGCAGCATGAACATGCGTAGATACCATCGAAATGAAAGCAATGATGGCAACAGTTTTGCATGATGGTGTGCAGTGCATGGCATCCATTGCTATTTTATTCGCTGCCCTGGTAGAAGTTGGCTTTATATGCATGCCGTTACGAGGCCGAGTCCTGCAGCCACGTTCATGAAGACGATCTACTGGAAACGTACGCTGACTTAGCGACTCAGCTGAGCCTCGAAACAGCAAATTGTTCAGGCATACGGTTGTTATAGACCGGCAGTTGATTACTGCGGATTTGCAGCGCAGTCTTCTGCTGGGAGAAGTTTCAGGTTGACTCACGTATCAATGTGGAGTTAGTGAGCCTCACTTCTTCCAAAGTTCTGTGGCCCTGGATTTGATTCAATTTGTTTGTATATGTCGAACACGTATGCTTGCAGCGTGGAGTTCCCCGTTATGCTGTAGTCTGTGCGTCCTGTAGGTCCGAAGATCAGCTGCGCTATCTGTTGTGCGCTGCGCAGCCTGATCAGCTCTGTAAAGGATGGCACCAGGAGAAGTAGCGATGTTTAGGTTGATCGAGGATGCGTCAGAGCTGCTGTCTGTAGTTGAGAGCGTCACCCGCAGCCGAACAGATGCCCCAGCAGTTCTCAAGTCAATCGAGCAGTGCGCTTTCTGTCTCGCTGTCGGCTATGAACATCACGCATTCAAGTTCCTAGCGCACCACAGCTTATAGATAATATGCTTGTATGTGCCTGGAAAAGGCTTGAAGTGTTCGAGTGATTTTGCGATCAACATCTGCTGCGGCTTCATATAACAGACATGTTTGCTTGAGTGAAAGAGTATACTAGACATGACATTCTTTCGTCCACATATTCGGATTATATGTGCACGTTGGGCGGATTGTTTGGGTAATGAGTAGCGTTGTGTGCCTTGGGGCACATGTTGGCACAGGCAAGAAGCTGCTACAAGTGTACATGGCAGACATGTTGGACAAGTTCCACTGCCAAAGGTCAAGTATAGAATGTGTTTGTGTGTTGTCGTCGCGAGTTCGTCAAGCTGCTTGTCGCGCAATTGATCTGTCGCTCGATTCAATATGGTACTTGGTCCGCTGTCCCGGTCAGGCAATCCCCGACGACGACGTCAACTTGCTGCTTTCACAACAATGCGTAATACATTGTACTTGCTGCCGGTACATTCATCTGGGCGTTTGCATTTGGGCACGGTTAGAATGCTTTGGAGCCATGGTACAGCAACTGCACAGATTTACCTTCTGAGCATTCATGGCTCGTAGTGCATACCGTCGTCGCAAGCACTGGCAAGCAAACAACTGCAACATGCTGTCTCTGTCTGTATGCACGCGACGGTTCTCCTTCCTAGTAGTATATTTAGCGTCGCCTGTGGCGACTCCATTTTTGTAACATACCAGGCATGGAGACAACTGCAACTCCTTGAAAGCCCGTATACTCTTATTTTTGACGTGTTGGAGCAGCAACTGCTGTTGATTTGATATGTTCACTGCGTGCAAGCAGCCTTTCTTCAGCCAGCACTCTTCATGGTGACCAGCATGCCCCGGCAGCAGCTCTAACGTTCAGTACATCGTAAAATTTCTAACAAGTGGTATTCAAACGCCATGGTGCGTCAGGTCGAGCTGCCCTCGGTGTGGTACCGGATGCAGCATCAACCCAAGCTTGGGCCAGCACAACGGAAAATCTTCTTCGAAAAACCGTCGAGCGGTTTTCCTACATCACGCTCACTAAGTCTTAGTTTTCGTTGTAGAATCTCCTTCAGTTAGGATAGAGAAGATGCTGCGACAATCGCGGTTGCACCTGTAGCGTGTTCACGAAACGCTCTATTTTGTCGAAGAAGTGTGCAGAAGATCATTAGTACCAGAAGGGCAATGTTCACAACAAGGGTAAGCACTGTACACAACAGTATACAACTAATTCATAGTTCATCTCGTGGTTCATAGGCACAAATAACAGTTGCGCGCTGCAGGCGTGCATCCACCGTCCTCTTAACTAATCAGAGTGTCTTAGCGTCATCAATGGCCTCATGTGGATGCATCGTCCAGCCCCACCCAAGCCGGCTGTGTGTTTGTGCCAAGCACTTCTTGATCCTCTTGATAACACACCGGACAGGCAACCGAATCATTGAGTGGCGATCACAGATTATGTTCGTTGTTGCCCACCGCGCTATGTACAATGGGCTTAGACCCTCTTAACGCGCGTTGTGTGGTGCCAACATGTGATCAGCCCTGATCATGACAGGCTTCAGAATTCTGATGGCACACTACTTCATTCCGCAAAACGGTGTAGCATCTGCCAACAGCGTGACTGAAAGTGCATCATTTTGCGTTGTCTTGGCAGTCGTTTGATTCCATTCATTGATCATCATCCACGAAGCCGGGCTTGCGACAGTCGTCCACCAGGTGTCTCCCACGGGATCTCGTTACAAAGCATCAAAAGCATGTGCCTTGTATCATAATATAGATCCATTTCCCAGTAGCCACGTACGTACGACAACCCATGGCTTGTGATAAGGGTTCAGGGGGCAACATCCAGAACCCTTGTTTCTACTTGTTTCTACGGCTCCACAGGTGTGCAGAACGCAGCGCTCTGTTGGCGCGCTAGTATTATGCAACACGACAGCATCTCTAGAATTGGGGCGAGGGTATTATTTCGGCGAAAGCATTCTTTTTAGGGGGTGGTACATGGAACAATATTGTGTAATTTGCCCGAGGATATTCCGAGGTGACGTCCACTCAAAACAACTAATTATTTCATCCCAGGACGATGAATCACTGGCACTCAAAGCACTGGCACTAAACGCAAGCCTGCTGCAGGTGTCTACAAGCGTTCATGTTCAACGTGAAAGAAGCGGACCAAAACGTCCGCAGGTCTCCACATATCATCGAGAAAACCCACATTCTGCTACAGAGAGCCACCAAACGCATGGAGAAGATGCGTAGCAACTGGGATCACTTTAGTACATGGCAGGCTGTGAGCGAAGTGGTGCGGCTGCTGAGTTTTGGCATGCTTTATGCCTTTCTTTACGTTGTTGTCTTGTGTTTTGGCACTCTGCTGGTTCAGGCCTATCCACTACCTTTCCGGTTTGTAAATGTTTTGACACTCTTTGTTCTGTGATTGACATCGTCAAGGGAGCAGGAGAAGTAGCTAATGCTGAAAACAAATTATTAATGGCACTCTTTGTTCTGTTGGCTGTGATGTCAGCATTGTTGATCCTACTTGTCCTACCTACCTGGGCAAGTGTGAGTCAGTGTTGTTTCGTG
>JAUMHD010001075.1:0-18793 GCA_032359135.1 Ulvella scutata
CTACTGATTCGCAACCACAGACCACGATCTACAACACCAGTGGAACAAGTAACAGTAGCAAGGTTCTGCAAGTAACCTCAGCAGAGGGGCCAAACTGAAGTATGATCGGTGCACATTTAATAATTTCAGGACTCTTGGCGTTGCGGTAGCGCCTCCTCCTTTCGATGTGATCACTCTTGGCCGATTTGAAGACACAATAAGAAACGCAAACAGAATGGTGTACACACCGTTTCTTCGTGCCAGTACAGATTTTGGCAGATCTGCGCAACCTCCGGCACGCGCATGAAGGAGGGCTGGTTGTAAATGGCCAAGCAGAAGGCTTCCCAGATCATACTGACGGCCATCATGACGGGGTTTGTCCATCCTGCATCAAGACGCAGTAAGCAAGACAGTGTAGTGGGCTCCACGTTGGCATGTGACATGTGCCGTGCGTACTCCATCCGCAACCTTTGCGCACCGCTGACGATCGTAGCCGTCTCTAGATCTATCAGAGCTACGCACCATTAATGTTGCCACCATCCATGGATGGTGGTAACATATTGCCACGGGCATCGGAACTCTTCCCGCGGTAACCAGCTTCAGCCAGCGTCTGGCCTGATGACGCCACAAATTTCAACATGTTGATCTTCGATGCGCTGGGCGCAATTTAGGCAATGGTTACGGTAGCGTGCAAACAAGCTCATCGAACCATGCTCATTACACCTCATACTTGGTGCAGATGCAGCATGCACACTCTGTAGTCTATATGGTGTGTGCAACGGCCACTTTCATAATTGTTCGTACGTTTCTTATTCTTCCCTGGCAACAGCATTGCGCCAACATTGAACCAGTGCGGCCAATAGAGGGTTATCAATTAATTCATGGTATTCTGTCAGCACTGCCAAGACTATTTGTGTATAATCTAGTGGCAATCTTGAATGCACACGAATATACAATGGGAGGCTTACACCGGTACCAAGAGATGAAGGTGGCGAAAAAGACCTGGAAGTCCGCTAGGCACCACTCTAAATGCCCGCACTCGCCGAGCCTAGCCCACAGGACCTCGTAAATAATCCAATTGGTGTAATCAATGTGCCTCATGCATGAGCATGACTAAATCGCTTTAACTAGGCTCTGCTTCCAAATAGTGTGAAACGTAACATACCCCCATACTCTAAACAAAGATAGAACGGTAGGAGTAGAGCAGCATGCAGTAACGGCAGGAAAAAACATATAAATAAAAAATGAACTCGCCGCGCTGAGTCGCCGCGGCACTGGAACTGAAGCTGTCGAACCCTCCACTCCCTTGACTTTCTTGATATTGAGTCTTGGGAGGCGAGGGGGTGTCCCAGTGAACTACACGAATCATGAGATGAGTGCCTGCAGTGCAACGGGCAACCGGGAGCAAGGTTCAGCTTTGAAGGCTTTCAAAATTGCCATTCGCTCCTGTTTCGGTTCCTTCTGCAGGAATTGGATTCTATAGAGTTATGCCTGTAACTTAACACACTTTTCTGCAGGAATCAGATGAGGGCATCTTGTGCATGAAAAAAAAAGTATTCGGGGACTACGCCATACTCATTTTGAGCTTCGGCATCAGCGCTACAGTGGCAGAATTTATGCAATTCGTTAAAGGGGAATCCACCAGAGACCCTTTACGCACCCGGCGCAGAAGCTCGAAAAAAAGACGAGAAGATGTCGGACAGCCGAGACGCACGGAGCACATAAGTCCTTCCTTTAATATAAAGTCTGGCCGGACAGGGGTTCGAACCCGGGACCTCGTGGTAAAAGCACTTTAACGCTCAAGGGCCCGCGACTGATTTTAAGGTCAATCCCAAGACACTTGCCAACTGAATGGTAAGGTGAACTGAGAACCAAGCCACTCAGCATTAGCTGAACAAGAGAGAGCAGAAAGGACGAACATGGCTTCTTCATCTAAAGCTCATGCAAGCATGAACAAAAAAATCTGTTCGGGAACCACGCCATACCCAAGAAGGGCTTCAGCCCCAGCACCCCCCGAAGAGGTGGGACAATACTTGGTGTCTAGCTTTCCCCCCTTTCACGAATTGTGCGGAATTCGCAACTGTGGTGCTGAGGCCGAAGCTCAAGACGAGTTTGGCGCAGCCCCCAAGCAGTATCCTCACTTTCTATTGAACCCAGTGTCTGCTTGAAAATACAGTGAAAACAGGAACTGCAGAGAGATGAGCAGCTTCACTCCAAAAAATGTAGCCAGCTTGGGCTCAAACTTCCAATGAAGAAAAGAAATACCTCCGATTACCGAGTTGGCTCGTTCCAACAGAAGATGCGGTGCAGTGCAGGTGGAATGCTGCAAAAACCCCAGAATCAGAAACCACGTCATGACCAAGCAGGGTTTTGGCCTCAACAGCCCCACAGGGCTGCTAGATAAATAGCCAGCTACGAGGCACACGTCACCAGAGAAGCAATGACAAAGGCTGCGCATCGAATGATGTATGTAGGTTGTGAACACTCTCGCTCACTACTCTAGGAACTTGGAATACCAGGAACATGACTTTGAAAAATTCAGTAGAACCTGGATACGGTGACATAATCACACATTGGGACCAGTTCTACATGTTACATTACCTAGAAAATGATGAGTTATGATCATCCAAACGATGGTGGTCTTACCACGAGCGCTGATACGCTACCTGAAACCACGACTGTTGTGTTCATGAGAAGGCAGCCATTCTTTGGAGGTATGCGTGTAACTTTACACATGAGAAGGCAGCACGCTTCTGAGCGAGGACTTGGCAACTGGAGCAAACATCAACGACGTTTGCTACTGCCACTCACATCTGCTGCAGCACGGAGCATGATGATACCTGCAGTCGAGATTAGTACGCCACAACAACTTGAAGGTCTTTGTACCACGTACGCCGTGGTTCACGATAGGTTGTATTTCTTGTTGTTGCAAGGACATCTTGAAAGCACAAGGAACAGTTTCAGTTTCGATATAATCACAATTTAGGCGCTGCACCAGCGTAAGAATGGCTCTTTCACAAAGCATCGTAGTGACAGATGACGAATCGATGGAGTTTCGCTCCCATGGAGGCGCTCCACCTCCACCTCCACTATCTGTACGTGTGTTCTATCGAGCTATAGGCCCTCTTTCGTATTCATAGCGAACCACCGAGGATTCCCTTGGTGGATTCCGTGATATCGATCTGCATCTGACATTTCACACTATATCTCGCAGTGACACGGCCATAATTCTTTGTTCATACCAAAAAAACTTTAAGAACCGATATGTGTCTAGTAAATACTCCGAGTGTCGGACACGGCACATGTAACCAATGCCCAGATGATACCATTTTTTTGGTTTCTTATGAAGTACCTTGATGGTGTACTCGTGGCTGCAATCGATCTTGTCACTGAGGTGAAGGTATGTGTGACTGAATATACGTAGAAAGATATATTCGTAGGAGACTTCGCACCTGAACCGAAACTTCATGCCCAGAACCCCAGAACTCGAAAGCGAGGATTAAAAAATCAAGTCCCAACTCTCGAACTCCGAACTCCTGCATCACTGGTTACATCTAAACTTCTACAGACACTACATATTAATAGCCAATTCATTCCTTCATGTTATTGTCGCTTAACACTGTCGTTGTACTGTCCTACACGTTCATCCAGCTCGTCGTGACACACAAACACTCTTGTGTTACTTTCCCCTCCACGAAGAGCTTGCCATCGACGGAATAGAATCCTATTTAACCTCATAGTTGTGAAGGTGCACTATCTGCAATTGACAGTGCTGCAATTATCCCCTGTTTCAAGTTCCTAAGCTCAGCATCGTTTGGTTTTCCGAAGTTGTGCACAACTGCGTTCCGTGCCCAAAGGTGAGCCTGCTGTCGTCTCATTCCCGTACCAGAGATTATACTCATGTTTCAGAGCATTAAAAAAACCGCTCTTGACCAGTTAGCTCTTGAATCGGCAGTCGTTTGGCTGCTCTGCACACCTGTACATGTTCCCTGTTACGTCACTCGTGTACGGTGAACACGAACCTATTCTCCCATATGGATGCATCCAGATCGCAACAATCCTGGAACTGTTTCCTCTCGTGCTTGAGAGGTTGCTTCACTGCTCGTGGTGCATTGTTATGGTGTGGGCAGAAGACTGACTTCGTGCGATGACGACATGAGTTTGCAGTCTTGTCAAGGGACATCGTCATGACGCACGACCGCCTGCTACATTGCTCTATCACTGAGCACCATCACATGTTCACTGACGAAGCATTTAAGTTTTGATTCGCAATCTTCTTGGTTGAATTGTTCGGTGCCCCGATCTATCAGTCAGCGTCTCTCTTGGTGTATGGCGAAGGAGGTTACCGTTGCTGTGTCACTTGATCACCCCTCCTCCCCCCCTCCCCCCCCCCCGCCAACACACGATGTTCGCAAAACAGAATGTACTGAAAACTTGTCCAACCGCAAGAAGGGACTGAAGTGCAGCAAGACCCCAAGTGTCGACCATGTACAAATGTGGTCACGCCCAAATGCGAGGGGTTTTACATGCATGACTGAACTGCACAATTGTAATTACATCGACAGGACAATTTATGCCTGTAACTTTACAAACAATTACATCGCCAGGACGAGCACAAGTGTTGATCGATTGATTTGCACAGGCATGCTCTAAATCATGCAAGGGCACACCACATCCAAATGCAACTATTTCTGTTGCACCTGCTCTATCCCCCGCGGCCTGTCCATTCACTTTCGCTCAGGACCACATGTCTTTCTCCACATGTTTTCCTACTGTGTATTCAGCCATGGCATGTACGCTTAATGACAGCTCTTGAGTGGTACTATCATGCAGGGACCACTCCAATAGCAACCATCCTCACCACAACCCTCGATTACCACCCCTCCCTGTACATCAGCAAGGCAAGAGCAGCAAACGCACTTGTGCCCAGCCACAAACTCGCCATTCAAGTTTATTTGAACAAGCAAGATGACGCTAGATAAACCACTGCAGTCAGTCCACCTAGTCAGCCGCAGCTGCAAAGGCAACGTGTACATCCCCCCAGACCTCAGCACCACTGAAACGCACCACCAGCACACCTCTAAGCGTTGCCTTCCCAGGGACACAAATCACAAGGACACATCAATGGGAGGGCCTCCCACTGATGCCCCACTGAAGGACACCTCCATCAAAGCCTCCCCCTACAGGGTTCTCCCCGACACCGGCCTGCTGTTCACCACTACGGTTCTTGCTGGGGAGCACACAGCATCTTACATCACTGGGGCTCGCAGAGCCATCTTTTCACCACAGTCAGTGCAGTGCGTTTGTTCTGTGATGGACACCTCCGCAGCTCTGGGCTCCAAAGCAGTTGCTCGTGGCGATCTAAACAGCCTTCAGGAATCGGCTGCTGTTTCGAATGATCCTGCGGGAGACATTTCTGCGTTTCGGGCACCCAGAACACAGGTTGTAGTTCCAGGCCCCGCTTCTGCACGGTGGTTCACGCCGCAGTCTTCCGCACATGAACAAACGCATGATGCTCATGTGTGGGAATTCACGGACACATTCGATCTGTTACCTTGCACTGAGGTAACAAATTGGACGCTTACGAAGACAGCATCATTGCCAGCAGGAAGCAATGCTGTGATCGAATGGCGCGCAGCAGCCCTGGGAGAGGCAGTGTCAGAACAGTCCTCTGTGGTCTTGGCAGCACCCTCTTCACCACCAGGGACAGTGGTGTCATCAGCAGGGGCGCCGGAAGCAGCTCCTTTCCGAAGCATATACTTTAATATTGTCTCACCAGGGCCCCTGGACAAGACTTCACAAGATCACTCCTCTGTGCAATATGCAACCAACAGAATTCCAGGACGGGACAAGAAGGGAAGACAGCATGGCCACGGCAGGCTTCGCTGGGCGATCGCCCGTGCCGCACACAAGGTCATTTCCTGGGTGTACTAGGTACGGTGCTCCTGTTCTGCGTGACACTGTTGTGATGATGCAGCGTTTTTGACAAAGGATCCCATCAATAGTCTTTTGGAGCCGTATCAGTTTTGCAGTTCAGTTCTCGTTACACGTGTTCTAAAGCAGGGCGACGTGTGCAGGGATGGTGAATGCTGCGTGACGCCAGGGCTGTGACACACACAACGTGGCCCTGATGCTGAGCTAATGTATCTTTAATGCGACCTCACGGGTGTCCCACCCGGGAACTACCGAAACCGGATGCAGTGTTGTGGCTGAGGTGCTTTTCAGACACGATGATGATAGATGTTTGTGGTGTTGTGATCCAGAAACCCGTGCAATCACAAACCCCCGGATTCTAGTTACCAAAGATAGTGCCTAGAGGATGTTATTCTGCAGCCTTCAAGGAACGCCCATGTCCGGTAAGCTGTTGTGTAGAGTTGGGCTGTGTGGCCACTCACAACTGCAGAAAAACCAGAGGATGTTTCAGCTCCAAGCTACTGCATGAAATAGCAGGAGACGCATGCTATCCGTTGAAGTGGTAAAGTGTATTTAGAGCACGAGGTGCTCATGCTGGTGTCCTTGCAGCAATATGGATTGCTAATTGATTTCATTACTGGTGCAAGCGATCTCATGATGGAATGTTTCATATGCATGCAGAAGTCATAATACAATGAGATGATAGAACGTTTGGTAGACCCTTATGGGAAGATGCTACGAAAGATATACTATGATACGTGGCCTCGCCCAGTCCTTGTTGGTTCCTGTTTAATATGACGCCACGACGCCACAAGCACAAGGCGTGTGATATGTGAGTACACAATAGTACGGCTGGTGTGTAAAGTTGCCCTTGCGAACCAGACGGTTCTCCAACCTGCAGATGTTGGTTTTTCCACCCCAATCCATCAACCTGACCGCCTCAGCATTGCATGCCGCACAGCAGGTGCCATTCTGCACCTCCTCTCTGCCCCAGCAGCCCCCCCCCACAGGATCCACCCGCAGACGCCAACACAGAACCCTACCACAGCCCCCCACCGCAGGCCCCACCGAGGGACGCAACGCAGTCCCCCCATGTCCCCAGCACGGACCCTAACGCATGATCTACCGCAGGCGCCAGATCAGGTTGCTAGAGGGGGGCCCAGCATAGGGCCCAAGCATAGGCCTCACCGCATGCCCCCACCGCAGGGCCCAACGCAGCCCCCCCCCCCGCGCCCCCAGCACAGGCCCCAACGCAGAACCCTACAGAAGGCCCCCACCTCAGTGCTCCCACGCCCCCAGCACAGGCCCCACCGCATGCGCCCCACCGCAGTGCCCAACGCAGCCCCCCGCACGCCCCCAGCACAGGCCGCACCGTAGAACCCTACAGGAGGCTTCAACCGCAGTACCCAACGGAGCCCCCCCCACGCCCCCAGCACAGGCCCCACCGCAGAACCCTACAGCAGGTTTCAACCGCAGTGCCCAACGGAGCCCCCCCCCACGCCCCCAGCACAGGCCCCAACGCAGAACCCTACAGCAGGCTTCCACCACAGTGCCCAACGCAACCCCCCCCACGCCCCCAGCACAGGCCCCATCGCAGAACCCTACGGCAGGCCTCCACCGCAGTGCCCAACGCAGCCCCCCCCACGCCCCCGGCACAGGCCCCACCGCAGAACCCTACAGCAGGCCTCAATCGCAGTGCCCAACGCAGCCCCCCCCCACGCCCCCAGCACAGGCCCCAGCGCAGAACCCTAACCTCAATCCCCACAGCAGGCTTTCAGAGGGCGTCCCCAGCGCAGCGTCCTGGCCCCGTGGGCACGCCCTTAAAGTAGGCGACACCACAGGCCCGCAGCAGAGACCATCAGGCCGGGCCCCTACATCACGCCACACCCCAGGGCCCAACTCAGGCCCCCCGCGCGCCCCGGGCGCGCCCTCCCCCCCCCCCGGCCCTGAATGATCCTTCGATTCAGATGGGCATTCGGTCGCCACAAGCAATGAGGCAACGGGCCCCACCGGTATGAAGGGGTTTCAGTTCTCCGCAAGTGGCGCGCTGTGAACAACTCACTTCTCTGCACTCAAGGCCTTTCCGGACTGCTGACTACCAACCTTCCCACTTTCAATCAATGGTGCGCTTCGATATCTCAAGTATACGGCACATAAGGCCGCACCGTTTTGATTCCACTGTACGCGTCCCAGAAAGTTTTTTTTGCTGTGTTGAGGTGGAGAAAGAAAAACTCTGGAGCAAAAAGCGCCTCAACGGGCCCCAGTGCAAGCGCCAAGCATTATGTACTGATACTGGACATTTAGAATGCGTTTGGCGTCTTATTTGGCCCTGAACTTGTTCATAGTTCGTCACACGGGCATGTTATGTCACATGTGCCAAGTTCCACTGGCAGCCACATTCTTCCTCATGCAATACAACGCATAGGGACACCCTGTAGCACTTGAAATACACCTGTATTTCTGTGTACGAAACTATTGTGCGTGCGAATCCAGGCGCAGAGTTGTATATCTAGGTGCCATGGCAGACTTCAAGTTGGTCATTCGAGTCAGCGAAGCTCAGATCGGCAACAGCTGTATCACGCCTGAGTACTGGCTTAGAAAGCGAGATATTCGAAGTAGTGAGATGTTTCAGGATGTGTTTTTATCGTTTCGCCGCTGAGAGCTCTTTGATGGTCGGTTCAGATGCTCCTTGGTACACGCAAATTGAACCAGCTCATCAGCACCGAAGAAAAACAAGCAATGCAGCAAGTTCATATGGTCGAAATCTTTTCCAGATGTATAAGTGACTCGCAAGAGATGGGTTTTCCGAAGCCTGTGGTCGTGACACTGATCATGATCGTTCTCAAAACTGTGGTCAGTGTGTAGCATGTTGCCTACAGGAACATTGCTGTGGTTCAGTAACACTAAGATACCTGGGATAAGTATGCAGCAGAATAGTCTGATGTCAATAGCATACTATCCAGTAGCTGGAATTGTGTAGGTGTGTGCATGATTGTCGTGTACTGGCCCTCTGGCACCGGCCACGACCACTCAGTTTACTATTTGCTCATGTAGACAACCCACAAGCAATTTCACTGAACTTTGAGTACATTACCAGCATTCTCATGATGTATCACCAGCATTCTCATGATGTATGTGTGTTATATACGTGCGTAGGAAAGTCACACAGCATTGCTTCACTCAATGTTCATTTTTATCGATTGTTGGGTAAACTTTTTTTTGCTGAAGGCCCATGGGACGCGTACGGCGGAATCAAAACGGCCCGGCCTGAATGCCACGTGTGTTCACGTGAACGGCACTATGCATAACGGTGTTAACATGTGAACGGCGCTGCCTCATTCTGCGTTGGAACATAGGTTCTCTAATTTAACCACTGGACATCTGGCCTCAAAAGTAGCAGAAAGTATCTCTCAGTGTTCAGCACTTCATCAACATTCTGTTCCACTGTCCCAGGGAGACGCATGCCCTACTACCCTCCCACAACCCCCCGCCAACATGCTGTACTCCGCCTGGAAAAGAAAAACACTATTTCTTCCACAACGAACCCGGGCAACCCAGCAGGGTGCACAACCCTGACGGGAGCCCGTGCAAACTGAAAAGAGCGGGCGAGTGAAGGGGCAGGGTGCTCCAACACCGTCTGACCTGCTACACAGCGCATTCAACTTGCATGCTAGCATGCGAATGTGTCCATTTCCGTTGCATCAAGGCTATATTGCTGCTCATGTGGGCAACCGTGCATGGTTGCTGCAGCAAATACATTGACACAGAGGGAGACAGCACATTCATACACCCAAAGAGGTGTTTGGTCTCGATGAACCAGCACATTCCACATCACATCATTTGTGTAGGTGTCCATGAAACAATGGTTGCTGGCCACTGAGATGTCTATTGTTAAGTACAGTATACAACTATACAGAACACACACTTACAATTCTTCTATGCACTGATGCTGTAGGCATACTGATTCAAGCATTAACGTGGATCAACTTAGATTGACTTGTGAATGTACTATGGCAAGATTAACCATGCCATGCATTCACAGCCATCCCCAACCAGGGTTTTGATGGCCAGGTCGCGATTGCACAGAACGAAATCGCGACGATTATTTTGCAAAAAGCATAGTGGATATATCAAAGCAATCAAAACAACACCGAATATGAGAACCTGACCCCTGTGCAGCCTCTCAGGAGATGCGCAAAACCAAATACATCAACTTGCATCCAAACACAACAACGTCCTGAGTTGCTAACTCTGGCACACTCAACAGGAACAGATCCCCCTTGATTATACAAATCCCCCACCCAGATCACGTAATTGTGCTCCTATCACCTCTTGTATATATATATATATATATATATACTCCCCCCCACCCCCCTCTTTGTCACATTCTATCCTTGAGGTTAAAGCCAGCCCCTGGCCCGGAATCTTCCAGACAGCAGCTGTTAAAAACTTTATTGTAGTCAAATTTGCCAGCCGTAGCACAGCCAACCCTTCCAGACAGGCTAGCGCTGGCTCCTTGAATCACTGCCATCTCTGAAGGCTCCTTGTAAAGCCTGTTGCGCCCGCAGCTAGTTGGATGCTGGCATGGAGTAGTGCACAGCCGCCAACCTAACCGTGCTGCCCAGGCGCCAAATGCATACATTAAATGTATCTAGTGCGCCTTCACCTGGGCGAACACAGAGCCAGCAGCAGAGCAGAAGCTGTCGCCGAAAGCAACCACAGCAGCGTTGGCCTCTGCCAGTGCCAGCAAGGTAGCAGACTCGATGCTCACGGATAGTTCATCGATTGACCAGGTACCGGTCTCTGCATGTCCATTCGTCATGTCAATTGGTCATGTAAATTCTCGGAGGTATGATAACTTCTAGGGAATGTTCTTCATTGTCACCAAAGTACTGACTCGATTCAAATGTAGAGTACAAGCTTGAAATGACCGACAGTTCAACTGGAAACCATTCATTAATACATCAGGAGTGTTCGTGTCAATCCAGCACATTTGTGTATGAAAACTACACTCTTTGTCACATTCCTCTGTGCTGTCTATCTGCAGCCATGCATGGCTACAGGGAGAAACCGAAAGTACACACAGAACATCTAGACCTGTCAGATTTGGGTGCGAAGGGGGGCGGGGAGGAGGGCCACACCAGAGCAAGCAGCGCCCCAAGCCGAGCCGGTTGCGTGCACAAGAATGTCTCCCATAGCAGAGACAGCAGCATCAACGTTCACAGTGCAGCTGTTGGTGCATGTGGATGCGCCAGCCCACATCTCAGCAAAGGCCTGAGCGGTAGCGCGTGCAGTGGCCTCGATCTCTGCATCAGCGCCAGCGCAGGACTGGTTTGGGAGTCCCCTCTCCGTACACCCAGCCCAGATTCTGGCCATGGCGGTTGCGGTTGCCTTGGCAACGAGCTGGGCAACTTCAATGGTCTCTGCCTGGGCAACAGGCACATCTGCGCATGTCATTACTGCGGCTCTGGCACCTGAACACAAAGGAGGAGGCGTCAGAAACTCTGTTGTGGTGCAGGGGCATTTCAAACAGGGCTCCTGGTGACAACTCATCCTAAGATAATCGTGGCATGGTGACTGCATTGGTGCTATCATGGATGAACAGGAAGTGCTGTGCAGCGAGAGAGTCCGGGGCGGAGAATGCTGAAGTAAAACGGCCAAAACCATGCAAAAAATACGACCATAACACGATGACTCCGTGGATGTGCGGCTCATGTGGTGAATACACGAATGAAGCGTACTGGCTCTCACAAGGGCATCAATCTGCTCGATCTCAGACCCACCAACAGCTTCAGCCCTGCAGTTGTAGCAGATGTCCCCCTCGTCTGGGATCCAGATGCAGCCTCCAGCGTTCACCCATGCCGTGCATTTGTTCGTTGTCTGCCACTTGGAGGCACCTGCACCTCCCACCACAGGTAAATGCAACACCACGCATTACCCCTTAATATACAAACTTTGTACACAAAAGACGTGCTCAGAAGCTCCAGCAGGTTCGCCAAAAACATTCAGAACTGGCTACACTTGTCTATTACAAACAACACACACAGTGAGCTGCGGCAGGTGTGCGCAGCACTGCTTGATCCTGCCTCCACTGATTCTATGCATTGCAGCCGGACAACATCAGCAGGGGATGAGCGGCGCATCGACTTGTGTAAAACAATAATGTCAGAGAAAGCACTGCGGGGGCCATGGGGTTGAGGGGCGAACCAGCCAGAGCGGTGGCGAAGGAGCGTGCAACCGCCTTCTGCACTGTCTGCTGGAAGTTGAGGACCTTGAGAATTACAGGGGGGCCGCCCTCCTCTGTGTAAGCATCCAGCTGCACACCGCGCACGACTGTTACTACCATGCCCATGTTCAGGTGGCAACGAGAGGCCGGCAATTCACTAGTTGAACCGATTTTGCCACCAAGCATGTGTGCGCAACCGCTTATGCAGCACAGGAAGAACTACTCATAGAGCTCGCCAATCATATCAACAAACCACTTCTGTGCCAACGGCCAATATCAACAGCAAGGACGACGGGGAGGGCAGCACCTGAACGGAGGCGGTGGCCAGAGCATCGAAGAAGACGGTCCTCTCAATGTATCCGAAAGAGTAAGCGGAGGCGTAGCAGTGGGCGCAGTCGGAGGCGTTTGCGAATGCGGAAGCGTATGCCGCCACCCACACCTCTGCGGCAGCGAGGGCCTGAGCGTGGGCGGAGATGTAGCCGGTGGCATCGCCAGACAGCTCACACTCGCCGGTGGCGGAGGCGACAGCAGTGGCGTAGGAGCTTGCAGTGATGGCGGCGATGCGGTCTGCGTTCTCAACGTCCACATCGGGGAAGCCGGTGGCGCCGCAGATGAATGCAGAGGCCTCCGCAGCTGCACATAGCATGTGGGGGTTAGCGCGGGCCAGTATCGGATTGGCTCTCCTGGCTCATGTTCGCAGACCTGAGCAGTAGCAATGCATGAGAAAAGAACACATAGAAGGACGCCAGACCGGTTAAGCCAAGAAGGCCGAACTTCAACCCATGCGCAAAAGGGGTTTTTTCTTTGCAACTTGAAGCTGAAGCAGGCTGGGTGACAGGTGCCGGCCAAACACACTCCAAAAGCATCATGACGACTGCACCACGAACACCGACCCATGCACCATCTACCGAAAAACCTCACGACAGGACACCAGGCATCCAGCTTTTGAACCATAACTACGTCACTCACACAGAAAGACTCACAAACTGACTGTGAAAACCTTAAACCGGTTCATGGAGACAACAAGGGAGGAACCGAAGAGCGAAATAACTACGAGAAAAATTCTGTTACATAACGTGCAGCTTTGGCGACCTACTGAGCGTGTTTCGAGTGAACACAACAGCAGCTTGCGTGTGTCTTGGCGGAGATCCCTGAAGCAGCTGGACGAGCGCACCAGCGTCAACGACAACCTCTGTGGCGGTGACTTCTGATGTTCCGAATGCGATGGTGGTGCACTTGGCCACTGACTGTGTCACGAACGCCCCATCTGCATGCACACCCGTTCCCTCACTTTCTGTTTAAACACGCTGTGTGATTCATCATGATGCTGTTCCTGCCTGTTTTTATTTAGACTGTCGCAGTGTTTTTGTTGTACTAATGCATGCGATACACGCTCGTAATGCATGGGACCACCAACCATGCAGTTATCAATGCAAGTGCTTGTGAACGACCCTCTGCAGTCTCCTCCGCGATGATGGTGATTGAGTGACAGCACACTTTTCACGTTGCTGCGCATGAGTACTGGGATGCGTACCTTCGGAGGCATCAAAGCCTCCGGTGGCGGCGAGCGCGCCTGGGGCAACTGCCGCAGCAGCTGCAAGGGCCGAAGCGGCGATGAAAGCTGAAATCGTCATGATGTTATGAAATTGACCTGCGCGCATGCAATAAATTCAATATACATGTGCTGCACTGAGCATGACGGCTGGAGGCGCAGTGCTCTGGACCGGTTCGGATCGTCGAATCAGATGTGCAGACCACTATCTCGTGGGATATACACGTTCACCTCGAACAAGGGTCCGGTGTGGAGGCCCAGAGTGGCGGACGAACGGTGCACATTCATGTGGAATGGAAAATTATGTACGCCGTGCTTTCAATATTAATGAAGCGTGCAACTTGTTCCCTTAAAGTCTCGAGAGAGACGTAATGTCTCATTACGTATACATCGAGATGATCAAGAGGATCGAACAACCCGAGTGGATGCCGCGCATGTAACAATGTCACTTATTGTACTGCAGGCATCACCCGTTCAATGACGTGTCTAGGCCTGAGAGAAAAAAAAAAAAAAGATGCAAGTGTGAACCCTTAGTAGGACACCAAGTTTTCAAAATCGAAACCACATGTGAACCCTTAGCCTCGAATAATGCGAAACCGTGGATATCAGTGGGAAGATGAGACACTGCCAGCAAGCATGACTGCCCATGGCCACTACAGAATGTGCGGCGACGGCAAACGCTGGTGCGGGTGCGTGCGGCACATGTTAAAGCTGCGGACTAGAGCAAGATTGGACAAGTTCAAGTACTGAGCGTGCATCTAAGTGTGTTTGAACACTGCGTGCTGTGGATACGAGCAGCTTTGATGGCGGGCGTGTACACTGGTCACGTGGCAGCATCACCGGGACGTTCCCGTGATACCACCTGTCCTCCGGTGATTTATAAAGTACTGATGCCGTACGGTTATCAGTCAGCAGACTATAGTTCCAGAACACTAATCTTCAATCAAAAGGTGCAAGAGTATACATGCAGCAAACGCAGCATCTGCAACGAAGGCGCCGACAGTGCCATGGCAGCAGGGTGCCGACTTCAACACGATGCGACCGTCAGAAGCGCAAGCAGGCCTGCAAATAGACTATACTGTGAAAGAAGTGTCTCACCTTAAGGTATGTACAGCTTCTGTAGGCGAGCCCTTGTCCAGATGCCTGTCCTGAGATGTTATGTTACGAGACGTTGGACAGTTCGAAGTATCGTTACTGTGAGGTGAAGATCAACAGAGCTTGGTGAATTGAGCGTGCAGGTGTGATCTTTATGCACTTCAGCGTGTAGCAGCAAGAAAGCATGGTCAACTTGGTCCATGCCGGATTCGGATCGAAAACAGTTCGACAAGAATTCGAGGGTAATGCTTTGCATGGGCATGCATATCACATATCAACTGAGTGATGCACCATGTATGAGTTGTCCGTTGCATCACTCACTCGAAGGCGGATTTGTGATACGCTTTTGATGCAGGCAGAGAGAGCACCCACCCGTCTTCTTGATTGTGCACTGCCACTATGCTCCACTAGCGACACGATGGCGACCATTTTACTGTCGATCATAACAACAAGCTTTGAGGCCCTGGAACTCGCTTTGCGGACTCAGAACTGGGTGTCGCGTTGTCCCGGAATACTTTATTCGAATAATTTTACGCATGGCACTGACGCGTCAGATATTCTGGTATCATGCTCAGAGACAGGGATCCGTTCAAAGTAATCTCCCTTCAAAGTGGCAAAGCATGGACTGGCATCATAGTATACGTAATCACGCCATGCTGGTTGAGGTTCTGCACTAGAACTGCCACGCAAGATGCTATGTCATCGAGGAGGGGAAGCTGACCATCACAAACGCGTGGCGTGGTGCCGCCGTTGGTGACATGATAGTATTATCGATCTATCTGAATCTTCACATAAGACCACGCCATACACAGGCAGGTCTTCGGCCAGTATCAGTGGACGTCATGGTGGGTCAGTACTTCCTTACATCGACAATGAACGTTTCATGCAGAAGGATGATCAACAGCTTGTTGCATTGTTTACCCACGCGAAACCATACTTTTGTCAGGACCATGTGCATCGACCGCATGCATCGTTCCTTTTTTAGGAAACCCCAAGCCATGGTTTTACAAACCGGAAAGGTAGTAAATAGGCATGAACCCAAATAGCCAAAATCAACTAACACAAAACATCCACCACTTCACTCGAATGGCACAACAGCACCAAGGAAACCGCAAGCATGCTTCGTGCCTGTTTCAGGAACCTCTGCTGCGTTCCTGAAACATTTTCTGATTGCATCTGATTTGGTCTGATCGCTATCGCATGTCATTCTTCCGGATGAAGACGAAGGCCCCAGTCGATACATTCACCCTGTTCCTACATAATTGGTGTATTACTCGTTTGCTGTATGCATACGTTCTTACATTCCGCTTTGGATTCCGACACACATGAATATGCCTGAAATTACTTAACAGCAATTACTTAAATCACTTAGGCTGCAACCTAACTCTTGTTCTACAGTCCTGTCGATGTAATCTCTCACTTAGGCTGCAACCTCGAGCTGTGTTCCTGATTATTTAGTCATACTGCAAGGCCTGTACTGCAACGGCCTGCACATCACAACACGATCTGGTGGCCTATAGGTGGCCATTGACCACCCATGGGTGTAAATTGCTCACTTTGTATGCTGTCAACTGCACAGATGAAAGTGTGATCAAGAACAAAAGAGCATCGTGCAAATGCACGACACATGTTTGGACTCGTCACCAATACAGGTACTGCGACCCAGCTCCCTGTGCAACTGCGCGGGCCCTTGCACTACCACGTTCCCGTGATATGGGCAGCGGCCGCGCTTGGTAGCATCGTGGGGCGTTCCTAGATGTTATTGAAACCAAGGCTGCTAACCACTAAGATTGCTAGCTCCAGTGGTGCTCTCCAGGTTTACTTTGTGTTGGTACCTCTGCCTGGTGTACTTCTCCTGCTTGCAGTCTGGACATGTATAGCTCTCTGCAATATTCCTACTGCTGACTCACGCAATTTATAGTTCTACGGTGAGATTACATCGACAGGACTCAAGAACTAGAAGTTGGGTTCGCGGCAGGAATAATGGAAAGCAGGAGAAAGGTCTTCAGGCAGAGCTACCAGGAAACCCAGTAAGCAATTCATAGTTCTACAGTCCTGTCGATGTAATATCTGTTAACCACTAAGATATAAAGCGCTGAACATCGGGTTCATGAACACTGGAGGGCCTGTGAGAGGGCCTATGCATGGCATCTGCGAGAACATATGTGTCCACTCCCTGCAGTCCGACGTTGAGGACCACTGAGACATGTAGCGCTACATGTCTCAGTGGCAGTGGTCAGTGACCTTGGCTACATCAACACTCCCTGGTACATGAGCCATTCTATGGAGATATGCCTGTAATTTTACACACATCAACACCCTCTGATCGCGAACGCGTGCTTGCATGTCCAGTACGAAGCCGCAAGAGGCCTGGCGGGGTTCACCCCTGGTGGTGCCTCGCTCACCGGATGCCCCAAGGCATCATGCCAGCTGTTCTGAGCTGTACTGTAGCCTCACTGTGGTGACCACATGTAATGCTTGTGTGTAGAGTGTTCCGTACTGTGTCTGTCCTGCTAGGTTATTGCTTGCTTTGTTCTGGCTCGTTGTGTTTGGTGCTCCGTGGTGGCTGTTGTGACAGTGTTAGTGGGGTGGTGTGCCTTGTGCCATGTAGTGGGTGTTGTATGCTTGCTCCATAGGGCCTCTGACCTGTTGGTGTACTTCAGGTGCCAGCATGCCACTGCACTGCTCGGCTTGCGGTCTGCGCCACTGCCGATGCAAGTCTCCCTCTCGTTGAACTTCAGCAGCCATGTCTTGTCATGCGCTGATTTGCTGGTACATAAGCCATTCTATGTGATGCCTGCAACTTACACCTTGGGCTGCCATGCCTTGCAATGGGATGTCGGCACGTGGCTGGGTAGCATCGCAGTTGCCTGGAACAGTGTTCAACCATCCATCAATGATGAAGCATCATACATATGAACTGCGCAGTTTGTGTGCAAGTGCTTAGCCTTTAGCTGACCGACTAGATTTATCACACTGCTGCTCCAGCAGCAGCCACAATGTGTGGCGCATCTTTCTTCTTGCCAAAGCGTTGTTATAATCCTGAAAGTATAAGCTTGCCAGAGGGCAGCTAATTTCTTGGCTCGCGTTGTGGAGGTGCTGAAAGTGTGGATGACTTGTCGCCTACAACTTTGTCATTACAGTGATACAAAACACAAACATTCGGGACAAGATTCAGCGCATCAGCATTGGCACTCTGCCAGCTACCGCTCGTCACTTTCATGCAGCAATGCCAATCCTCAGGCAGCAGACCTGCTGTCCTCTAAACTTATCCTCGAATCATCAAAGAATCCACGAAGCAATCGCTGTGCGTACTCTTGCAAACGTGCAACAGAACAATTATCACGGCTTGCCAACACATCACCAACCCTATTACACGGAACTTTCACCCTCACCTCTCCCTAATCTCAACCCAGTCTGTCCTTGCAAGGAACCTACCCTTCCCCACCCCCCACCGCTGTTTTCCCTACAGAGCTTCGTCTGCGGCCTTGAGCCTCAACATAGGTGCAATCAACACATGCATGCGTCACATGCATCTAGTGCACTGGCACTGTAACGCTGGCGCCAACGTAGCCAGCAGCGGCGCAAAAGTGCTGGCCGATAGAAATGGCAGAGACGGTAGCTTCTGCGAGGGCCACCAGAGCTGCGCTTTCAATGCGGGTCACCAACTCATCCACTGACCAGGTGCCGTTCTCTGCAAGGCACGTGCCTCTGTCAGTAATGCAACACGCCAGGACCAATGAGGCAGTTCCACAACTACACACGAAAGCAATGCTATTAAGTTGCCCTGCTTTGCTATAATTGGCAAAACCATTATTATCGAGATTCCAACAGAGATCCTGTGAATACAAATGCTACGGGTACTTCAACGTAAAGACAATACGCGCATGCCACAGAACACAAAGTGACTAGGACAAATCGCGTAGCATGCTATGCGCAAGGCCTGAGTCTGCACAAGGGCGTGGGGAGGAGGGCCACACCAGAGCAAGCAGCGCCCCAAGCTGAGCCGGTTGCGTGCACAAGAATCT
>JAUMHD010001086.1:0-18792 GCA_032359135.1 Ulvella scutata
GGGGGCCTATGTGCCCTGGGGAGTCCCACTGTGGCGACAGAACCTTCAAAAGGCTCCCCAGTTGCCCGCTTGCACACCAGAACGGCCCATGGGCCTTAGTGTTTACCCCCCTGCTTCGGCCTTGCCTTGTAGTGTTTTTTGTATTGTGGTAGGCGTTACCTGGCTGCTGTTGGATGCTTTCAGATGCTCTATGATGGTGCACCTTTCGTGCTTGTGAACTGCGCCCCTGTTGATGTTAAGCACATTCCAGACTCCATGTGCAATCTCGACCGACCATTTTGTTGCTCTGGGCGTGTAACTACATTGTGGTGTGATCAAGCTTGGTGCAATGTGTTGTACTGTGCCGTAGTGGATGTTGGCTTTACAGTGAGATTACACTGCACATTGAATCACTGTGCGATAACATCGATGATGTGGCACGCACACATTGCTATATATCTGAATATGCATTGCTTCACTATTGGTGTTACTTTGACATTGCTGCACAGTGCATTGCTGTAAGCAGCCAGGTTCACCTGAAGATCTTCTGACAGGATAGTGCAACTGAGATGTGCTGCTTGAAGCTCTGCCATTTGAATAGGCCAAAATTACATCCACAGAGCAAGCATGATGACTGCAAGCCTAGGTGTACTTGTGACAAGCAAAGGAAGCAGAGAATTGGACCAGCAAACGCAAAGCACAAGGAGACTCAACACAAAAAGGACCCAGCTAGAGCACCCAGAACACAAGGCTCAACATGTGTAAAATACTGGTGCACGAACACCACATTTCAAAGTTCTGACACATGCTGTTCGTTCTGCAGCCAAGACCCCTTCACACTGGCATGAGCATCTGTCACCGAGTCAAACACCGGCTGGTACAAACACCCTAGTTATGTGAAAGTACCACCGTACTGGAACAACCTGGCAGCCAAGAACATCGGAAACCAGGATGATTTGCTGGTGCCAGTACAACCAGACGCTCCTCTTGAACTGTGATAACAAGACACGAGCTGTACATGACAGCAGCCTAACCTGTCTAGCCCCTCAACTCGGCATACATGCATTAACGCACAGGAAGCTCTGCGCAGTGACGAATCAAATCGCAAAGCGACACAGGACCCACTATCAAGAAGCTGACCAGCTGTGTATTGTCACAAACTTGCAGTCACTTTGCGGGTCAGCAAGTTACATGCAATGCTGGGTATGTAGAACTATGTCACTCAACGAGGTCACGATATCAATATATCCAGGAAAGCGCAATAAGTCTGTGACAGCAAACGTGCTGTTTCTCCGTTGCAGAGCGCTGTGTGCATCATGTCCATCCACTGCTTCAGCAGATGTCAGGAGGCCTGTCAGTAAACCCGTCACCATTAGATGTTGCTTGTTTTAGGTGCAGGCTAAGAGCATAATTAGATGCCTCCAAGGAATGTATGCGTGCCTCGCACTGTGCCAGCATTTCTTGATACTGTTGAATCTGTGCTTCCTTTTCCCCAGCATGCTTCCCCAAGCGTGCATGCTGAATTGCGACTGCCTTCTTCAGGACCGAATTCTGATTCTGCAGGTCTTGTAGCTGTGTGTTCGTGGCTTCTGCCTGCAATATAGGTCCTAGTCAATGATCATGCTGATCAACATGCACTAGAACGTGGAGCATACTGTCCACAGCGTCAAACCGCATACAAAGCAGCAAATATCGGTTGTATATCCTGTTTAGGTGCAAGAAGGTAACCACATAACCATGATCTGGGAGTAGAAAAGGAATCGGTGGCATCAGCGGAGGTGAATCACACACCTGTGTGCGTTCAATATGCTCTTTACAGAGACTCAAGAAATGGAATATCCTGCGGTTCAAGTCTGAGGTGTCAACAGCTGCTGTCACCTCATCGCTGAGTGCCAGGGCCCATCTCTGCACCTCATCTGTGCTTTGGGAGGTGCCCGGTGTATCTTTGGGCTGTTTTTCGACGTCATCAGCTCTTCGTCTCGCTTGCTGTCCCGTCGGGGACTGTTGTTGCTGTGTTGTTGCTGTTTGCACACGCTCTGTAGCATCATACAAGTGTCAAACATAAGCTACCAACAGCGCGTACTCGCAGGTTCAAACACTAGACACACATATTCAATATGATGCCCACTGTATGGGCCCATTCGTAGCAATGTGCGTATTGAGTCTGACATCAAGCATTGTGTACCCAGCGGAAACGTGCCTGCATGTTCGGCAGTCGGAGAGGCACTAGTCGTCAGAGAAAGCTCTGTTAGCTTCTCGAGTGCTTCGTCAAAATCTCCATTGCAGTTATTCAACACTCGAGTGATGACCTACATAAACAACACGTGTCGGTGGTTGCTCGGGCCCAGTTCAAGAAATACACACAATCAGACATCAGATGTCCCGATCAAAGAACCAAGAAACCTTTTTCCAAACTTTCGCTCGCACAGACTGCTCATACGACGGCTTCGACAGACCGCAAGTTGCGCACCTTCTCGTCCATGTCCGGAAACAGATTATGAAGCCTACTCCGTACCGCCCCAAAGCGCCCAAAATCACTATGATCTACACCAGAAACGTATCGGCTACGTTTCCCCTGAGGGCTACAGTAATCCAAGTCTGCGCTGAGCCGGCCTCGCTTCGTACGGCAAACCTGGGGCGAAGGAGGTGCCACGGACGTCATCAGTCCGGCGAAGGTTTCGGCTTTGGCCTAAGCCTAGACTTTGAGGGCAACGAAGTGTGTCAGTCGGGACTGCCTGCGAACACTAGTACCCAGGTGAATGGCATACACAAGTCGACAACACGACGTGTTTCTGCTGAAGCTAGCGAGGATATCGCGACCAGCTGAACTTAACTGAGTCGAAGGCTATTAAGCAGCAAGTGCAACATGCGCTTTCGCGAAGATCGTTTGTGCAACCGGCCATTCATGTTTTGGGCCAATTACGAAATACGGCGAAAGATGTGAGTGTACGTGTGCAAATTTTGCACTGCAAAAGACTGAGCAACCAATTTCATGAACGATTGGCCGCCCGTAGACAGTTTTCAGTATTGAAGGCTGCAGCACATCGCTTGGATGTGAGTAATGGTTCGGCTGGGAAGCGCAATGTAAGTGTAGCAGCGTTCACCATTGAACTTCTGTTCGAACAGGTACATAGATCCCGGCATTACAGGCATGTCGTACCTCAAGGATGATCCGGAGGCGGACTTTGAGTTCGAAGTATGCCATCCTTTTCTGATCTTGGTGTTGGGCGCGGCTGCTGTTCCGTAGCAGCCACCTTGGAATTGAGCCAAAGCATGAAAATCCACCTCTTCCTGCATTTTCAACTCTTCAACATGTTTCTGACTTCCTGTTGGTTGTCCTGCGCGTGCCCTTAAGGCTATTCCTGAGCATGAGCGCACACTAGAGAAAGTGTGGTGTCATGCTGCAAGTGCACAGAACAGCGTATTCTTCCTGCAGACCTCCTCAGAGGTGAGCGATGATGATGTGAATCTGGAGCAGTTCAGGCTTGCCAATATCAAGGACCGGCCACCAATCTTCGAGGCAGAAGCTCTGCATGAACTGCTTGAGGACCTGGCATGGGATGCAGCAACAGACTGGATTGATACACAAGTGCGCACTCAGCAAATGCAGAGAACATATAATTTTCGATAGCTGTTTGTTGCAGATCAATGCACATCAAGCAAGGTTGATCTTGTATTACTTGCCCGATGCATGGTGCCTGGTGTTTTCTCATGGTTACCATGGTTCGCATATTTAGTCACGAACCTACACGCACCGCAAGCCATCCAGGTGGAGAGGGAAATATCAGTAGTAGCATACTTACAGATACATACACACAAGCACGAGATCAGCAGCAGCACATGGGTGAACGTACGTGTATGGAAAAGCTGAATGATCGCCAGCTGGCAGTTGACCACCTAAGGCAGGTATCACAACGTGATCATCTGCAAGTGTACTTGCACCGAGAAAAAATCATTCCTGATCCGTCATGCGGTGGCAAGTATGCTATGGGGGCAGAACCCCGTTACCATGGATGACGGCATGGACTTCTGATGGGTTCCTTCCACAGATGATGTGCCAAACATACTATGTGAGTATATTCTGTCATATTTCGACAAGGAAATGACAGAGCGAGAGTCCTATCACTAGGTGCCGAAATTTTCATCACATTTTGGACCAAAGGCCACACACTGTCGTGATCGGTGATGCACTCATCAAGAATCATGATGCGCCTATTCGGAGGTGCATGCAGCCCCCAGGAGCCCATGGCGCGCGGCAACATCACAAATCATGCACAAACTCAGTTGCGACCTCGTGGTTGCATGTGCTGTGCGCATTTGTTTTTTTTCCCTGTCTGAACAACTCTTACATACCATTCTGAGGATGAAACTGAAGGTCATGGGTACATCCCTGTATCATGACCACCATTGTTTGTCCTGGATCATGGGGTCATATGTAACCAGACTACCACTGACAGTCAAGATCTAGCAAATCTTTCATGATATCATAAACTGCAAATCCAACGGCAGTTGCAGGTGCCACTTTAATATAGTTGATGTATGCGCCCTGAAACAGACCTCGCCACCCGTGCTGCGCAACAATATCCTGCAGAGTTGAAAGCATTGATTCATGCTGTACCTTGCCTGAGAAGCTGCTAACCTGCATCCTCCTCCTCACCATGTCTAATGGGTAACTGATAGTCTGCGCCAAAACTCCTGAAACAGCCCCAAACACTAGTGATTCATACATGCGTAGCTTCTTACCAGTTGATGCTGGGCGTGCATCCGTCCATGCCCTCTTCAGCTTTTGGTACACGTAGAACTTAATGCCAGAATATGGCAGTATACCCATTATCGTTGGTGCTAAACCTCGATAAAGTCCCACAATACCATCTTTTGACACAATCTGGCAAATCGTCCTGTAAATAGTTGGCCTGTGCCCAATCGTACCCTCCAGCTCTATCGCTAGTCTCGTTCGAACAAGGTCAAGAGGGTAAGTGACCATGACAGCTGTTGCTCCGGACAAAGAACCTGCCAAAAGATCTATCCACACTGGTGGCCTTGTAGATGATGAATGGTTGCAGTTTCTAGAAGTATCTGCTGGAAGGTAGCCATGCAAGCTGTTCACCAGAACTGCACGATACTGTTCATACGCAGAAAAGTGCAGGGCTGCGTACGGAACGATTCTTGCCACACTGGCACCGTTTCCCTTAAAAAAGCCTCGAACGCCGTCCGTCTTGTACATGTACCTCAACACTGTGCCCAGGTTGTCACTAGGAGCGCTGCCCGTTTGGATTAAAATTTTCACTCTCTCCATTGGAGCTACACTACTCTTACCAAATGTACCTGCCACACCTCCAGCCAGAAGTTCCTTTCCTATGCGCTCTACAGACTTTGATGATCTCTCGTGATCTCCTTGGAGGGGGACATCTGCTTCAGCCTGTGTCATATCAGCCGTTGCCTGTACTTATTCGACTCCCCTTATCGAACGTTACAGACACACATCGGTAAGGCTGATATGTTCCGGTACAGGTATGTGTACTTGTATCCCGATGGAGCCCGTAATCGGATCACCCTGGGCCCATGTACGGAACATGCGCGTACTGTGGCGACGCAGGTTCTTTCGCGCGGCTTCCGACGTTTCTAAGAACTCAGTAGATATATTACATCAATAAGACTGGAGATTCGGAGTAGGGGATAGAAAGGATCAAAACAGACATGAGCAGCAATTATGTGGAAGAACTGGAGCTATCAACTGAGAACATCCAACAGAAGGGCACAGTCTGTGTCCACAGAATACAATCGGCACCTCTTCAGTGCACAGAGCATGGCGAGCTTCAGGGCCTTTGCCGTAGGAGCTTGACGTTTCGGCGAGGAATCGGCACCTGGATTGTATCGACAACTTTCCCCATTGCCAACGCATTGCAACGATCGGCAAGCGCATGTGACATTCATCTGAAGACTTTGGCACCTAGCTAGGCCTAGTGATAGAAGCGAAACAGCTCAACTGCAGAATCACTCGAGTCACGTAAATTGATTACTACTTGTTTTAAGCGTGTTCCAAATGTTCCAACCCGAAAGGTAGTCAATAGGCAGTCACATTGCTGCGTGTTTTATAGCGTGTTCCATTCAGCTCGTTGCTTGAAGACAACACTCATTGATCAACTGATCATGCAGGTGATCACTCTACCAAGCACATCAGGAGACAGTGTGCCAGATATCCACGATGATGTAGCTCGGGAGCTTGCATTCTACAATGCAGCCAAGGCAGCAGCAGATAAGGCAATACAAAATTTTGATCATTCATCAGTAGCATGGCAGAGGCCTCCTGACTACTACGCAGAAAGTGTGAAGAGTGATGGACACATGGCCAAGGTGAAGCAGCAGCTGATGTATGAGGAGCAGGCCATCGAGCAAGCAGAGCAACGGTGCGGTCGGATACAAGCTCTTGTCTTCGATTATCAAGGTTTACATATCAGCCTGGTGGGCAATTCGAGGGCAACAAACATGCGAAATGAATCTGCCAGGGCAACAGCGAAGCAGGGGAACAGTTTAGGAGTGGCGAAAGACTAATTTCGTCAGCGAAATACTTTCAAGAATCCCTTTGGGGGGTTTTACATGATACAATGCATTACTTACCGACGTGCACGCAACAGAATTGAGTTAATTTGGCTGCCAGTGGCTGACAAGTTTTCAGGAACGACACCCCTTCACACAAGGTCCTGAAATATGTACTCACTCTCAGCATTTTTTTTGCAGTCGTAACGTACTCTAAGATTGGCGAATTGCGATTGTGTATGAGATCACTGGGATAGTCAGGAACTACTGGTATCCTCTTGATAGTGACTGCATGGAGTGTGGTAGTGTCAATGGCATGTCATGATGGCTGCAAGCTGCTCCCAGCAACTTGTATTTGACAAGGCGGTCTTCAGTGCTGTCACTCTCTGTCTGTTCAAGAGCAGCAGTGCGTAGGGAAGAACCCAAATAGTCAGAAGCAACCGCCACTTCATTCGAATGGCACAATGGTCTTCCCCATCACGTGTAGCTTAACTGCGATAGTAATACCCAGAACACAATGTTCTGGCCACGAGCCAGGGCAGAACTGAGGTACTATCTAACCTAGATGGATGTTCACAACTACAGCCAACGATGGACAATACTTGTTGAATGATGGACAGTAGCAGGTTGCTGCAAACATCCTTCAGTACCGGGCTATAACTCAGTTCTGTCACTATCTTTTGCTTCTGTGCCTTGTGACAGGTTGCGTTCTGGTACATCCACCTTGCCACTATCATGGTTTCTGGTGCTGCCATACTGTCACTATCAAACTCCTGGGTGTGTGTGGGTTCTTCAGTGGTACCACTGGTTCTGCCTGGGGGCTCATCCTGGCTGTACATGAATCGTTCAGCCAGCAGGACACCAATAACCTTTTGTGAACCTTACTTTGCGAGCTTACGAACCAAACTCACAGTGAACATGCACAAATCGGAACGTCTCCACTAGCACTTGCTTCCTGTCTGTTCTGGGGCTGCTTCACTTAGTCTTAATTTCTTAGGCAAGTGATATTCTTGTACACTAGAGCTTATATGTCTCTATTTCTACACACTAGAGCTTGTATCTATTGTATCACAGGCTTGCACAGCAGTGCTTGATCATGAAGGTGCTTGTACATTCGCTCTTGTCCATTAGTGCTTGCTCAGCAGTGCTTGATCATTGAGGAGCGCTGCAGGAAGAAGAACCGAGAGATGAAGGCCTTCTCGAAGCAGGTTCAGGCAGAGAAAGAGAAGCAGCGGACGAAAGCCAAGAAGGATCACATATCTGACATCACAAAGCTCCGAAAGCAGCGTGAGAGCTCAGGCTTTGCAGGTGCGCCTGGTGCCATCCATCACTGCATCAATGTCATTCAATCTGCTTGTACAGAGAGCAACGTTGGCGCCTCCATTCAAGTGTAGCCCTTACTGGGAATGGGCTATTTCCTGATTAGCTGTTCTTTGGTACTTACAAACCGAAAAGACTGTGATTGGGAAGGAAACCAGAAAACACAAGGCAATATGCACAAAAAGCCATCGCCTCACTCAAAATGACACAACAGCACCATCATGACATCTTTCCATGTACGCTAGGTACGATGCCATCCCAGCGTTCACGCATGCATCTGAAAGTGGGAATTTCTGTTTGCGGGCTGCATACACGCCACTTGCCATCTTCAGGAGTCATATTTGCATAGTAGATTACTATAGAACGACAAACGGCGTGTATGCAGCCCGCAAATGAACAGTCGGGGCATGATTCGCACTGCATGCACATATTGTACAGCACATGTTCTCAAAAGTCGCACTTTACACACTACCAAAAACACGCACATAACCGACCAGATAATATCGATCTCATGAAGTTGTAGATTAACGTGGTGAAAGTCTCGCGTCGTTTGGTTCAGTAGCGGGAAAATGCCCGTGTCGTGTGAACGCTGGGATGGCATTGTACCGCTACAACCAAACTGAGCCTCAGATTTTCTTAGTAAGCTGGCAAGGCAGGTGGGGTAAGACCCTGAGCAGCTCAGGTACACCATGGTTCTGTTGATCGCCCCCAGAGCCTTGTTTCTTAGTGGGCCAGATAGCTTTGCAATGGCCGAAAATGGCCAATAGCGAAGTATGTGATCACTGGAGAGTGGAGTGACAGCCGCCCAGCGGCTGCAACGGCCTAAAAAGTGCTATAGCTAAGGACTTACTTGCGTACAGGAGAGTGAAATGAGAATGACCCAGTGGGTTATTATTATTTCATTCAATTGACGTGCTTTCATGCATGCTGCCCTTGACAACTTGGTGTCTCCACTGTCTCTGTCTCAGTTTCTTACTCTCTGCACTCTGGCTACTACCATCTTTCCAAACTTCTAGTACCCCCTTCTTGCTTTTTCTTTGTAGTGGTGGAGGTGTATACAGTAGGAGCCACAAGACCAGTTATACATCGAAGCATAATCTACCCACTGCCATCATAGTGAAACCTTGATGTCTCAAGAACCTCTGTTGGACTTGAATTCATGTGCATTGTACACTTTCCCATTGTACACTGTCGTTCAAGCTAGTGCTTGTGATCATGCTGTACGTGATGTATGCCTGCCTGCCTGCCTTTGCCTTGTTTACTCGTGCACAGATGAGTACTGGCAGCAGTACTGGCTGTCTTACTGGCTGTCTTACTGACCTTTGGTACTGGCTATGGTTATGAAACCAGAACCTTTTTGGGTGCTGGGATGTGAGGAGCAATGCTGATGCAGGAGAACTGGAGTTCGATAAAGAGATGAAGGTGAAACAGAGGCACACGCCTGACAAGGCAGGGCAACGGATACGGAGAGGTGTGCACATGCTTTACATTCCCGCACATCATGCTGTATCCTTTCTATATCTCTTCTTGTCAGCTGTCTGCTATTCCAAATGCACCACCACGATGGTTGATTGAAGAATTTAAAAGAGTGCTGCAGAGAGCTGAAGGTGATCGTGAGTTTGGTTGAGGTACCTGGTATAGAGGGGTAACCTTTGTCTAGGGGTAACATTTTTATAGAGGTGTCACCTTTGTCTTTGTTGGCTCTGACGTATGTCACCGCCTTTTCAAACCGTCAAGGTAGTGAATAATCATGAACCCAAATAGCCAAAAGCAGCCAACACAACAATCCACCACTTCACTCGAATGACACAACAGCACCATCAAGACGTATGTCTCCAGTGTACACCACTCTCTGATGATACCAGTTCGATGATGTCACTAGACTGGTGCACAGTGATGAAGTACATCAGTTCCAAGCAACGATGGGTGCCTATTCGACCTTCCAATAGTCTTTGTGCTGAGATACCTCACAGAAATTCAGCCGTATTATTCGTTTTCGTCATTTTACTCCCACTCCATTGGACGGGAGATGTTCTGCATCTCTTGCGAAGTCGTACTCAAGCACATGAACCCAGGATGCAGACTATCCAACCTAGTGCAGTGCAGTTCTATGCTGTGCGCTTTGTGCACTCTCCTATAACAATGCCCATCACACATCACCTTTCGGAAGCCAGACCTTTTTTCTAAGTCTGTAACACTCAAGGGTTTCAGAATTAGAAAGTCGAAAATAATAGTTGTAAACACATTCAAAGGTGCCGCGCCACTATCGCTGTAATGTTCACATTCAAGGGTTGCTCTTACGTCTTTTTTATCTTACGCCGTTGCACACTTCATGCTGTAGCACTGCGCCGCTGTCAATGAAACTTTCACACTCAAGTGCGGTGCACTCAACAAAAATGTGCTGACATTTTCATCCTTGCTGTATGCGTTGTTCTTGCCTCTTCTCGCCATGCCGGATCGTTCAGGAGTCTGAGCATGTGCTGCAGACTTACCCGGCAAGAGTAAGAAGCGGGAGGTTCGAGATGCAAAGTTTGGGTTCGGGGGCAGAAAGAAGCTTCAGAAACAAAATTCTGCCGAGTCATCAGCGGACATGAATGCTCTAAGTAGAGATTCTCGCAAGTCCGTGGGTGGTAAATCTTCCAGTGGCAAGTATGGAAAGGCAGGAGCTGGTGGAAGGGCAGGTGCGAAAGGTGGAGTCGGTGTGAAGAATGCTGGTGTTAAGAAGCGCCCAGGAAAGAATGCAAGGCAGAATTCCAGAGGCAAGGGCAGGTGATTATAGGCCAGGTTCATTACTGATTTCATGTTATTTTGTCTTGCAATGCTTGATTCGTTTGGAGATGGAGATTCCATCTGTCAGTCTGCACTGGACAGCAACCTGAGTGGGCAGTTTGTGAACGTAGTCGATCGAAGTATCGCATGTTATCGGGTGTATCCCAATATCGTAGACCCACCTGCAAGTGACGCCATATAGTTATTGGAGAACTTGTTGCGGTACCAGGAAGACGGAAACCATTGCCGTTCAGTTTGTAACCAATCAGTGCTTCGCACGTGTGATATAACGCCCTTATTGACACTGGCGGAGAGCAGTGGCAAAGAAACTGTATCAGAAACATCTGCAGACTCGCTTCATGATCATTCCTTGATATGGAGCAACACACTGCTGAATTCTTCGCAGCACTGCAGCCTTCATCTAAGACACCTCAGTGGTGAATGTTACTTCGACAAACTCAAAAAAAGTTTCTAAAAACTTGAAACATCACATGCTCTCGGACTCCTGCTGTTTCTGTTTGAGGTATGCTTGTTTCAACATACGCCTCTTGTACTGAGCATACTGGCACAGCTCATACTTGTGCTCCTCCGCATGACACTTCCATGGCAAGAAAAAGCTCTCTCTCCTGAACATGCTCGAAACGCTGTTAGTTGCCTCTGGGATTCTCAGTGTCTCTGCAATGTACCGGCAGATGCTACTTGTGTGGCAAGATGGAAACTGCAGCGATCACTGGTCGCACCTGCACTGGTTCAATGGAATGAGCAGATGAGCGCAGAAATCTCTATACTCTCGTGGGATCTGGGCCGCTTGCAGCTCTTCCATAGTCGCCTTCATCTCAGGCGGTTCATAGGGCTCCTTCACCTCAAATTCAGACATGTCTTCCTTCATGTCTGTAAATATCCTATGTAAATGTCAGAGTACTCCTGTGCAGATGTCACGCAGCGTGACCCAGCTTCGGCGTTTGCTGCACAATCCTGCCCACCGGAACACTGACCTGCAGCCGGACCTCAAACCGCAAACGTTTGGGCAACTTTAAAGTATGACTGAAGTTTTCGCACTCAGCAGTGCTGCGATGCCGTCATGACTAGTGCGCACTGGTGCAACGTAGCGTGTCTTCATGCACGATCTCCCCATTCTCGAAGCTCAAGAGTTGAGTTCGAACAGGTTGGATCTCCAATCTCTGTGAGATGCCGCTCACAAGAACAGTTTGCTGCGACAGCATCCTTTTCGCTTTGACTTGTGGTCGGACTATGTTTCTGCGACTTTTGGCAACAGAGTTGTCAATGGTCCCTGGTCCCGTCTTGCAATGCTAGATGTCGAGCCCGTAAACAACGTGAGAGTACATGTATAGAGGCAAACATGGGGTGTGATCAGAATGCAACTGGTTTCTGTGATTGTAGAATGAGAGCTCGTCGGGTGTGTTTGTGAATCCTACCCCTTGGCAGCCACTTCTGAGCACAGCCACATATAGAACCGCGATGTGGCTCCTTCCAACGTTCATGTGTATACGTAAGTGTAAGATCGATTCAGAGGTGATAAGCAGGACATCTTGACTTGGCCAAGCCCAGGTTGCTCTGAACTGCACCTCTGCCCCCACCACCCCTCTAGAAGATTGAACTCTCGATGGTACTTGGTTCCAGCTGCTGCCACACTTACGCAGCTTTCCATAGCCAGAATGCTGCCGCCAATGGGCATTCACTCTCTTTTCCCCTATTCAGGAAACGTCGAGCAGACACCAATATCGAACACAACAGATGCATAAGCGCCTTCCTGCGTTTGGCACGATGAGCTCTGGAGTGTCAGACGCCCAGCACCACAAGGAGTGTACTCTGTGACCCAACAAGGCAAGGCTGCATTGTGTCGCACTCAACAAACTGGTCATAACAGTGCACGCAGAAACGCACGATCAGCAGCCATCTTGGATTACAAAGCGGGTAACCAAACAGGCGAGTCACAGAATCAATGACAGAACCTAACAATCAAGCAACCGGGCAAGCAACATGTATCAATCGTCTACTTCCCAACAGTATCACCCCTCTCCAAACTATTTCAACTCGTACCTAGCAAATTAACAGACGTGTCGTCCTCAACCACAAGTGTGGGGGCATGGTAACCCACACACAGTTGTGTTAGGTCGACCTTTGTGCCTGTAGTAACAGAACCAGAAAAAGAAGCGAATCTTCTTTCCTGTTAGTAACCATGTTAGTAACCAAACAAAAAAGAGAAACACTCCTGAACACTCCTTGCGATCCATATCTCAGAACACACAATGAGCTTCTGGGCTTGTTATTGGACAGCAAGCAACAGCTTCAAAAGCAACACATAACAGCACCAGGCTGCACATACATCCCTTCACCATGTACATACACACAGCAGAGGAGAGGTTGGTGCCTGCAGGTGCCTGATCAGATGGCTCGTTGGTACATACACAACACTCTGCAACTACCCGCAAGCGTGTGGCAGGGATTGGTGGGGATTCGACATATCGAGATATGGGATAGTTAGATCCACATTTGCCGTTCCACATCTGTATCTCTGTGCCTCCCATGCATGTGGCTCGTTGGTGCATATTCATCTCTGTAGTGCAACAGGTCTTACATTGAATCATCTGATGTGCCAGGTTCTGAAAGAATCTGATGTGCCAGGTTCGCCAAGCAGGCTGGCAAGAAGGCTGCTCTGGACACCCATGGACAGCCATGTGTTGAACAACCATGATTGCCAACCGTCTGTTGGACACCCATGCATCTGGAAAACCATCTGTTGGACAGCCATGCATCTGGAAAAACCGTCTGTTGGACAGCCATGCATCTGGAAAACCATCTGTTGGACAGCCATGCATCTGGAAAGGTAGGCGGGCGAGCCTCCTTCGACCACCTCCTCCAACCCTGCGATCTTGTGAGGAGAGCTCTCTCTCTCTCTCTCACACACACACACACACACACACACAAGTCTCTCTCTCTCTCTCTCTTTCTCTCACGCACAAGTCTCTATCAGAGCCCTGAGGGAGCTGTGAGGAGTGAGACAGGCAACTGAGGGGTGTGTGCAACAGAACGCTGTTGGTGCAATAGGTGCGATAGCTTGAAAAGGGTGGAGGTGGCTAAGAGGGAGTTTTGAAAGTGGCCAAGGGGGGCTCCAGAGAAGGTGGCAGCGTGTGTGGCTCGCTCTGATGGTATCTGGTGGCCAATCCTCAGCCTGTGTGCGTACTGCAAGCCATGAATATATGTGAGGGTGTGCTTCAAAGGGTGCAAAGGGTGAGGGTTTGTTTCAGACATGAGGGTGACCAGTGTAGACTACAAAGCTGAGGGCACAGACAATGGAAGTATAATATATATTAGTTTTAACACACGGGTACACGCACAAATGAATGATCTTTTGATGGGTAGCATGCGATGATTTGCTGGTACATGAGCCATGCTATGGAGTTAAGCCTGTAACTTTACACACATGGGTAGCAGTACAAGGTCGAGAACCCCACCTCTCTTTTCGAGCAGCAAACATCTCCTTGAGCTTCGCATCTCTTTCTTTCCGTCGTCTCGCCTCTAATTCATGCACCGCATGCATTGCATCTCCGTCCGCACCCCCCATTCCATGGGGCCCGTTCATGTTCACGTTCACCCCCCCCGCTTTCGGACTCTTGTACCCCTCCCTCGCTATCTCACGCGGAGACATGCCGTATGCATGAGGGGCCACCGGTGGCGGCGCCGATGTGTCACGGCCTTTGTCTCGACCCCCTCTCAGCATCGCGACGCCCATTTGAGACTCGCTGGTGTGGCTACAGGGGGACACGCATGGTTGCGATGCATGGCGCGCGGAATGTTTGCCGGTGTGGTGGTGTTGAAGCGAACTCCGCCCGCGACGTGAAGAACGTTCCGCCGCGGAAGCTTCCGCCTCGCTTCCGAACACGTCTCGTTGCCCCACATTCAGATGATGCTTCGAAAATAGAAGCTCCCGCTCCTTACGCTTTGTATCCCGTGCATGCATTGCGTTGTGAACCTCGAAAGCGTCATCGACGCTGGCTCGGCCGCGGCCGTGCTTCCGGCTTCCCCCCGCGTTCCCTTCGTCATGGCGTGCATATGCATGCGCTTCATGCATGTGTCGCACATGAGCAGACGCAGTCGCGACTGCTCCCTGGAAGCTCCTCTGCATGATCGAGCGCGTTGTTTTTGCGTCCTCTAACTCTTGGTTGGCCTCAGTCAACCTCCGGAGGTCTTGTGCATGGCTCCCATGCATTGACAAGCCGTGGAGGTGCGCAGATTCCTGTGCGCCTGCAAATCACTACCTCGATGAGTTAGCACCCCCGCGAAAAAGCCTCTGCATTCACATCCAGAAAGCCCAATCAGGCGAACCGCGCTTTTTCAGGCAATAGTGGAAGCATGAAACAAGAAACAGACTGGAATAATACCACGAGATCATGTGCTGGACACATTCCTTGAGAAACGAAGATAAAGTTACAGACGTACATCCATCACATGGCACAGCAGGAAATTGAGAACATAAAGAGGTGTGTAAAGTTAGGCATAACTCCATAGAATGGCTCATGTGCCAGCAAATCATAGACACTCCTCGAGACGCTGGAGACATTCCTTGAGAAAAGAAACAAGGCAGAATCTGAGTAGTTGTCTCCGCACAAACCCGTTGTCTCCGCACAAACCCGAAAGACAATCAATTGTCATCTCAAGGTAACAGGACAGTGTGCAACATTGCCAAATCGAGACATGCGGGGCAGGGGGGGGGGGGAGGGAGGGGTTTGGAACAACGGCAATACTGACACACAAAACTAAACTCCGCAACCCTTCTCAGCAGCACAGAACCTTCTAGAAACCCACCTGCTTCATGCATGCCCTGCACAGATGGCTGCGACCCATTCGACCCTCTACGATCCATCCAAGAAGACCCACCACCAGTCTGCGCACCCCCGGCGACCGCCGCAGCTGACGGCGACGCGGCCCCATATGCATGCGCCGCATGCACATAAAACCCTGCGCCGTGCGCGGACAGCGCCGCCGTAGACACAGTCGACGCCGACGCGACCTGCGCAGAGATCGCAGCGGAGTTTGCAGAATAAGTGGCTTCAGGGGCCCCGCGCAGCGCCAGGCGGTTCATGTGGCCTTTGTGGAGGCTGCTGGAGTCAGGAGAGGCGAACTCGGTTGCTTTCGAGTCAGAGTTAGAGTCGGAATGATCGAGTTCGTTGGGGGGGGGGCCTTCGTTGGTGATATCCGGGTCATCGAGCGCATGCGATTGAACAATGCTAGGATACCGAGGATCGTCTTGGGGCAACGTCTGAGCGGCACACAGCCTCTCTGCACACAAAAACATAATTAATTAAGTGTCCCCGATCTCAAAAAATCTTTTACAAACCGGAAAGGTAGTGCATAAGCATGAACCTAAAGTCCCCGCTCTCATACAGTGAAATATATGCTGTAATACGTGTTGCATGCTGGCTCAGAACTGTATGTTGTCATCACACCACTACCGGTTTCGATTTTTGCGAATGGTGCTTGAGCGAAAGGTACAAGGTGCTGTCCTGACGCACAAAAATTGACAGACACAGTAGAAGCTTGGATGTAGTGTAGCTATGAGACGTTTTAAATAGGAGGAGTAAAGGCTGTTTCTTTAAGGAGGTGGTTTCTTGAAGGAGTTATTTAAGGAGGAGTAAAGGCTGTTTAAAATCGGATTTGTCTGAGTTGTGTTTGGCAATTTGGGTTCATGCCTATTCAATACCTTTCTAGTTTGTTTTCTGGTTTGTAAAGTGGGACTACAGCTTAAGCAGCTTAAAGATCAACTGAAGCTGAAGATAAAGATGAAGCTGAAGCTGCACACACCTGCAGCGAGGGGTGCCCCAATTACAGTTTAAGCAGCTCATAGTGCAATTGAAGCTTAAGCAGCTAAAATTCAACTATAGCTTAAGCAGCTTAAAGTTCAATTGGAGATGAAGCTGAAGCTGAAGTAGCACGCACCTGCAGTGAGGGGTGCCTGCTGCAGGAGGGGCTCTGAGGAGATGGGGTATCCAGCAAGGGGGTTATCCATCATCCTCTCCAGTGACTTGTCAATGTCGTCCGCGCCTGCACCCACACCACACCCCTTGTAGCCACTTGTAACGCGATCAATCTCAAGGAAACCAAAAACGAAAAAGAAAATCTATCTTTTTTAACAGCTTTAATCATCATCGGCGAACGTTGTCTTCTTGAGCAGGAGTGGTGCACAGAACTCTCCGGGGCATCCAAAGCCGCGAATCAAGTTATTCACTTCGGCCACTGTTACCGAACTGTCCTTCTTGTGCTCCTTATATCTCTTCTACTCCTCCGAATCTTAGGCTGCACCGAACTATCCTCCTTATAATCCTACTTATCATCCTACTTATAACTCCTACTTATAATCCTATTTATAATCCTACTTATAACTCGTACTTATAATCCTACTTATACTCCTACTTATAATCCTACTTATAATCCTACTTATAATCCTACTTATAATCCTACTTATAATCCTACTTATAATCCTACTTATAACAAGGCTTCGCGTGCTTCGCGCCTGACTGTGCAAAGAAAAGAGGAAGCTTTTCTTTGCCTACTTATATTCCTCCTTGTAATCCTACTTAAAATCCTACTTATTATCAAACACCCCGGGGACGGGGGGAGAGGGAAGGGGGGGGCAGCACACACACCAGCTTGGCTCTTGTGCGTCTCAGACAAAGGCTCGAGCTGGCGGTGGTTGGGGGCGACGCCCTCCAGCAGGAGACTCGACACTGTGCCGTGCTGGTACATGAGCTCCTCCTGCCTGCTGTGGCCGTCACTTGCCTCCTCCTCGATTGTGCCTGCACCTGGAGGGATGCAGGGTTGCTAGCAGTTCTTTTTCTTTCTTCCTTTCGTCTTGCTTTTTTTTCGAGTCATCAATAATTCATGCCTATTCACTACCTGTCTGGTTTGTAAGGACCTTTCCGATTTGCAAAAGGAATTCATGCCCATTCACTACCTTTCCGATTTGTAAAAACTAATTGATAAATTATTTGGGTTCATGCCTGTCACTACCTTTCCAGTTTGTAAGGCTTGGTTTTGTTGCTTTTGCTGATGAGCCGCCATTGCGCAACAAGACAAGAGCGAAAAGAAAGCTTGGTGCGCGACCCAGGCTTCGTCATTCTGACTATACCTGGGGTATTGCCGGTTTACTAGCTTTCCAGCTTGTCAACACAGATGAAAGCTTTCCAGTTCGTCAACACGCGCGTCATGACCAGAAATCAGGCCAAGATAACATCTGCTAGATGCAAGTAACCACAAGCAGGAGTTCGCGAAATCAAAAAGCAGCAGGTCGTGCAAAAGAAAGCAGGATTTCATGTTACGAAAGAGTGCAAGTTCATGTAAACAAAAAGCCCGAGTTCATGTACATACAACAGCAGGATGTCATGCAAAGAAAAAGCTCGAGTTCATGTACACACGATGTAGTCTCTATCTCTCTCTCTCAGTTCATGTAACAGAAAAGCACGGGTTGCTGTAACATGAAAGTAAGAGTTCCAAGTACACAGAGAGCAAGGTGGGGCCTACCAGGCAGCCCCAATCCAGTGATAGAGAAGGCAGTCTTGAAGAAGGTGATGGAGAGGGGCTCGTGGGGCAGCCCCAGCTCGATGGAGTCACTGCTACCATCAGCGTTTGCGTTGGACTGTGCCATCGAGTTACCCTCTACGTTAGCCTTGTTCATGTGCCGGTCATCCACATTGCCGCTCTCCTGCATCAGGGAGAACTATAGTTCAGGAGTGGGGAAAGACTAATCATGTCAGCACAGTACTATAAAGTAGTCATTTTGCAGAGGTGATGCTGACTACGGCCGATCACAGTCGCAGATGAGTGAAAACTGTGTTCAAAATCACGGAAACAAGCAAGCGGAGCCATATTTTCTCGCCAGCAAGCAATCAATATAAATTATGCAAGGACTAGAGAGTTATGCTGGCAAATCACAGACCAACATGCCTCAAGACTGCATTCATAATCAAGAAAGCAAGCAACACATGTTAGGCAAGGGCTCAGCCATACTCATTTATGGTAAAAGGAATTGCCCGATCACGGGCCCGCGGATGAGTTTCAAGGTCAATCCCAAGACTGGAAGCAAGCGGAGTCAGGCAAGTGTGAGTCAGTGTTGTTTCGTGATGCCGAGAGAGCGAAGAGTAGGAAGCATGTCTTGAACGGAGCCACTAT
>JAUMHD010001097.1:0-18774 GCA_032359135.1 Ulvella scutata
CCGACAACTGCACCATTTGAGCCCTCAGAGTCATCAAAATGTCATACAAACAACTGTTGAACTTATTGTTGCCAACACCATAAAAAGTCTAATAGAACAGGTTTCAGCTTCATCCGTGAAATCAGTTCTGATTTTCCAACTTTAGGATTTTTCCCAAAAAGAAAAAAACAAAATATTCGAGATCGCCATGTTGCGCAAAGCGTCAGGATTAAAACGGTGCAGCCAAAGAGGTTGGTCTGCATTTGTCGGCTTCTGTGCTTCTTCGATGATCCAAGGCACACCATAGCGTCGGTAGTGTGCTTTAAACGCGGCAAAGATTCCCTGGTCCAATGCCTGGACGTGGCTGGTGACATTAGGTGGCAAGAACACCAACTTGATGTTGCTGAGATACCGTAGTAAATGTAAAAGTTTGTCGCTGTCTGTCCCCATGCACCTCAAAACGACGACATTAATTATTTGTCCTGCCTGTTTGGTCGGTGAAGTGACGAAAGTCCCATAAATGATAATACTGCGTCTGGGGTCCTCGTCGCTAGCGGACACGAAAAAAAAGGATACTTGAATTCAAGTATTCATGCTGTCCTGTCAGAAGTTGGGACGACTTTCTGGTTGGCCCCCAGGGCCCTCTTACAGCTAAGTTTTCTTTTTCGCGAGGTTTCGGCCATAACCCTGCCCAAAACGTCCCCCCAGCAGCACATCTTTGCGGAGGCAAAAGTATGCCAGAGGCCCGGGCCGCGAGGCAGACGCCGGACACCCGCAGCGGCGATACACAGTGGACAGGGGCACAAAAAAAAAGGAGACGTGGTCTCCAGTGTGTGCTGTTGTTGCTGTCGTTGCTGTATTCTTGCTGTATTGAAGCGGAAATAATCGTATGAAGCTGGGGTTGTGGTGCCCAGTAACTCGTTTCTATAACGAGAACCTCAACCACGTAACATAAAGGTTTGTATAGTGGGAAGTTAGTACCTTTAAGGTCCACACGTGCTTATATAGCAAGCGTGCTGCATGTAACCCAACTATCAGTCTCAATCCTACATGCTCTGAGGTATGGCCGAGCAGCGACCATGCATCAGTGACCACTGAGAAGTCTCATGGCAACTATGTCTCCCAACGAACAAGCAGAGAACTGTGGGAGAACTCAGCGTAACGGTGTGCAGAACAGTATACAGATAAGTATCTTAGAATATACTGTTAATACTCTGCTAAGCACGTTACCACGAGTCATTGCTCGCCCCCCAATGACTGCTCGCCCCCGAGCAAGCGCGCGAGTTCATCGGTGGTAAGAGGAAGAGCATCAGAGGGCACGTTATCGCCGTTTAGAACAGAAGCCCAATAGGCACGAATATAAGGAGTGGCCTTGTACAACAACATGGCATCGTTCCAAGAGGAACCACCTCCGGCCCAATTCACAAAATATTGTCTCCGAGGCCCTGCATTGCTTGTTCCCACTCTGGTGGCAGAAACGGAATGAATGCCCCAATCAAGGGTATCCATTTCAGCAATGTTAGGAAGAGAGTATGAGTCCGAAGATCCAAACTTTTTCAAAGAAGAGACATGAAAGACAGGATGCATCCCTTGAAAGGGAGGAGGAAGGTGCAGTTGAAATGCTGTATCGTGCTTGCCGACCGAATGAGTCACCCAGAAGGGCCCAATGAACTTGGGACCAAGCTTCTTGTTGGTTGGGAGTTGCTTCTTGAAGTGCTTGATATCAACAACTACCTGATCCCCCACTTTGATGTTGGTGGGCTGACGCTTCTGTCTGCACTCGCCTTGTAGCGGTCTTGTGCAACAGCGATGAAACCTTTGGCTTCTGTAAGCTTGTCGGACCAACTTCCAATAAACCGATTCACCTCTGGCTTGTACTTACGAAGCTCGTTCATCAGGGGTAGGTTGGGATGTTGCCCAAAGTTGAGCATGAAAGGAGTTGTTTGAAAGGCATCATTGTACCGGTTGTTCATGGCAAATTCTACCATGGGAAGCAATTCTTCCCAATCATCCCAGTGGGAACCCACGAAGTGGCGAAGGGTGTCCTCCAACACACGGTTCATAGTTTCGGTCTGCCCATCGGATTGTGGATGTAAGGGTGAGGATTTGGAGTGCTTGACCTTCAGTTCCTCAAAGAGATGTTTCCAGAAATGGTGGTCGAAGCAGATATCTCGGTCAGAGACAACTTCCAGAGGGACACCATGCAAACGCATGACTTTGTCTTGGAAGATGTGTGCAAGCTCTTTTCCGCCAATTCCTTCAGTTGTGGCCGCTAGGTGCACCATTTTGGAAAGGCGGTCCACGCAGACAACGACCGTATCGTTGTTCTTCTGAGTAGTAGGAAGGCAGGTGATAAGGTCCATGGAAACAGAGTCCCATCGTCGTTGTGGGATTTCGAGTGGCTGATATTCACCAGCACTCTTTTGGTTGGAGACCATGTTGCGGAGACAACTCTCGCAAGTCTTGATGCAGCGTACTACATCGTCGTGCATACCAGGCCAGAAGAAGCATTCCTTCAGTTTGGAGACTGTCCGGTTGACACCATAGTGTCCAGCCAGCATGGTGGCATGAGTGCTTTGGATGATGTCAGCCCGTAGAGTGTTTGTATTAGGTACAAACAGTTGATTCTGCTTCGTCCATAACAAACCATGTTTGTCAGCTGTCAGTTTGTGTTTGGAGACAAGGTTCTGGGGTTCAGATTCCTTGGTTCCAGAGTGGATCCGTTCAAGTAGCTCGTCGGCTGGGAAACCACCAAGTAGGCTAAAACCTCGCCAAGCTCCTGTGTGCGGGGCTCGGGTGAACGCTATGACTGATCGTTCAGGAGAATTGACACCTTCCACTGTTGGAGGAGTATCAATTGCGACGAGCACCAGGTCCACCCCCCCTTCCGAAGAGGTGGCATTTTGGACAGTATTTCCAGAATGCAGGTCAGCACTGCGAAAGTACTGAGGGGCCCGAGATAAGGGATCAGCAATGTTTTGCTTCCCGGGTTTGTAGCGGTGCTCAAAGTCGTAGGCTCCAGTTTCCAACAGCCACCGAGCACGCCGTCGCAGGGTGTGGGGGTTGCTTGAGGTATGCAAGTATGTGTTAGGTTGGTGATCAGTTTCGACCACGAACCTTTGACCTTCCAGGTAAGCGCGCCATTCACGCAGGGCGTAAATGACAGCGAGCCTTTCGATATCAGATGGAGAGTAGTTGGCTTCAGCGCCTACTAGTTGGCGAGAGTAGAAAGCCACAGGATGGTTGTCTTGAAGGAGAACAGCTCCGACTGCGGGTGCAGTTTCGCACGCATCACATACAACCGTGAACATTTTTTCGAAGTCAAGTACCGGCGCGGGTTGTAAAGCCGCCTTCAGCGAGTGAAAGGCGTCAGTGCATTGAGGCGTCCAAACAGTTTGAAATTCCGTTTTTATACGTGCTGCCTCAATGGCGGGGAGTTTGCCACGCTGAAGCAAACGTCCACGTTTATCAGAGGCAGAAATGCCTTTCAGCACGGCGTTCAGTGGTTTGGCAATTTTGGCAAAGTCCTTTATGAACCGTCGGAAGTAGTTTGCCTGCCAAGCCCAAGAACGAACGGGCCTCGAACCGTGACTGAGGCCCGGGCCAGTCAGCTACGGTTTGAACTTTCGCTGGGTCAGGGGCCAAACTATTGTGAGATACAATGTGGCCCAGAAATTTGAGCTGAGATTTGAAAAACTCACACTTGGAACGCTTGGCTTTGAAGCCGGAAGAGCGTAACAAAGAGAGCACCCATCGAAGATGATCAAGATGTTCCTCAGGTGTCCTGGCATAGACCAAGATGTCATCCAGGTAGACTGCCACCCCGCGATTTAGCCGTTCTTGAAACAGGGAGTTCATGACAAATTGGAAGACAGAAGGAGCATTAGTGAGTCCGAAGGGCATCACTCGCCACTCATATTTACCAATATGAGTGTTGAATGCAGTCTTTTCATGGTCAGATTCACGAAGTGTAATCTGCCAATAGCCAGACGCAAGGTCGAGTGGGGAGAAGTACCGTGCCCCACGCAGATTATCAAGATGATCATCGATGCGAGGGAGGGGATATTTGTTTTTAATAGTTTTTTCATTCAAACCTCGATAATCAGTACAGAAGCGGATGGTGCCATCAGGTTTTGGCACGCAAAGAACAGCTGCTCCGTATGGTGAGGAGGACGGTTGAATACGACCAGATGCCAAGGAATCCTTGACAAAGCTTGCAATTGCCTCACGTTCGTTGTGAGAGACGCGAAAACCATGTCGATTCGGCGGTTTTGTTCCGTCAGGCAGTTTGATACACTCAGGGGTACCCTCCCTAAAGGGCGCAACCGCTGGAGTATCCGAGAATACATCTTCAAATTCCGCAAGAAGTGCTTGTAGTTCTTCGGAGGTTTTGTTTGATGTTGAAGGAGTTTGCACCATCTCAGGGGTAACCAGCAGCATGAACGCGCTGGCAGCAAGGGATTCATCCTCATGCAACAGTTGACGCGTTTCAGTTGCTGTCATGCATAGGCCATCAAGAAGCGGTGGCGGCGGCAAGGTTGGCTGAACCGCACTGGCAACTTCCATTGAGTCCGGCACCATGCGAAGGTTGTGTGACCTAATCCATGCATGTGGAGGGACAAAGGCTCCATCACCAGAAGTATTGCCCCAATCAAGAGTGCACCTATGTTCAAGACACCACTTGTCACCAAGGATGATGTTCACCCCAGGTGGTAAAGATGCAACAACGAAAGACAACCGATCCTTGTAAGTGTCCATTTGTATATCAGTGGTGACCTTGTGGGAAGCATGCACAACGTCTGAGCCTGCCCCTTGGCATGTGTAGTTGCAGGGAGTCATGGCTAGGTTGTGCTGTTTTGCATAGTTGAGCGAGCAGAAGTTTGCACGAGCGCCAGAGGCAATGAGCAGACGGGCTGGTGTAGCTAAGACAACTGCTCTGAACATGAACGTCAGTTGTGAAGGTTTATTCACCGGATGAGCACAAGGCTCGGGATTTACAGTTGTTTTATGTTGAGAGTCGACCACACCAGCCGAGGATACATCATGTATATGCATGGCTCCGTCCATGGAGACTCTACTTGGCCTATCAGTCTGTTGTGGCGTAAAGCAAGGTACCTTCTCTCGAACCAACTGCTCACTAGAACTAGCACCCCACCACCCTCAAGCATCTGTCTTTCCCTTGTGAGCCTTAGCCTTAGCCTTAGACATCATGTCGCGCAAGGCTTTTTCGGCATCATTTTGCTCAGGGCGATTGTTCATGCAAGAAGGAGACTTTAGGTGATCCATAATGCCCATGCCACAAAGGGGCTTGGTGCATCGCATGCATATTTTGTTCACCGTTGCCCACTTTTTGACATCCGGATGCATGTAAGACGCCTTCTTTGTCGGTGGTGACGATGTGGAAGCTCCAGCGTCACCGCGTGTGCGCTTTTGTCCGCGATGATCAGCAATATTTTCCCCTTCTTTGGGCTGAATCGGAGAGTGGTCAGGCTTGTCTTTGGAAGCGGTGGCAGTCTGCACAGGAAGCTTGTTTTCAGCTTGCAGCGCTGTCAGAATGTGCGTGATACGTGACGTGATGGACGTAAGGTTGTCACCAGGGGTGTGATGGAAGTCAAGTCTGCAGTGGTGCCATGCATCAGTCAGCAGATGTGGCGCGGCAGCATTCACCTTATCACGTATGGTCGCATGCACAAACAAACCATTGGAACTGTCGAGGTGCGAATATTGCCAAAGGAGCGTGAAACGTCGCACGGATTCGAACAGTGTGTGTTTGTTGAACGATAAAGAAACTGCATCACGCGTGAACTGAGTTTCGTAACCCAGAATCATGGACATCAGTTGTGCACCGAAGGCATCCAAGCTCAGATCACAGACCTGACCTGACCTTGGAATTGTTCGAAAACAGACGTTGTGCCGCCCCCGTTAGGTGGTTGGCCATGCAACGAACAGATTGATTCTCCGTCAAGCCAGAAGCTAGTGTCACACGCTTGGCGTTCGAAAACCATAACAGTAGTTTCAGAAAGTGTGACGTGCTGATGAAGGTAACATTATTGTCGGTGTTGCCCGAAAATTTGGGCATGGAGATGTCCTTGGCGCGCACCGGATCACCGAGAGGTTTGGACATTGTGCCCTTTGCCATGCTTGCTTGCTGGGCGATGCGCAAGGTTTCCACGGTGTTCTCCAGGAGCTTCAGAGTGCGCTCCTGCGCATTCTGTGCCTGGTTGAGAGACCGATCGCGATTGACCAAGGCCCGGTAAGTTTTCTTAGCAGCAGCATCCTGCTCTTGGATTCGCTGCCACTGCGACCGAATCAGCATGCTCTTGGGCGTCAGTTCCGGTGTCGGGACTTTCAGCCTGTAGGTTGGGGCAGTCGCCCTCTTCAAAGGATTCTCCACCGCAGGAAGTTGCGTTGTGGAAGCGCTAACTAGCCGCTTTGGCAGTGTGGGAGTCGCTAGGACATCGTCAGCTTTCGGAATGTCCGAAGAGCCGGCCTGGTCAGCCTTCTCGCCCCGAACACTGGATATGTCCAGTGTCGGCTGGTTATCAGAACCTGCAAGCTTAGTCGTGTCAGTTTCTCGCACGTGGTCAGCACGTGGAGAGTGAGTGAGTCGAGGGCTGAGCCAGCCCGCGACTGTACGAATAGCTGCCCCAAGATTGAGCAAGGTTACAGAAAGAAAGGATCTAGCGCTCTGAAACATACATGATGCAGTGTTTTTGTATTTGGTTGATGGGAGCTCAAGATCCTGCTGTGCAAGGAGCAAGGCAGGTGCTGATGTTGTGCGGCGAAGGCGCGGCGTTGCAACTGGAACCTGACATTCCACACGAAACATAGCAGCATCGCTAGGCAAGCTATAACCCATCAAAATATCACAATCAAAGTGATCGGCAGGTTCAGTTGGTGCGAGTGTGTGCGCATGCAGTACAGAAGGTTGCAGCACGCTAGCTGTCGCACGCACGGCATCACGACGATTGGTGCTTGTCTCAGAACACAGGCTCTTGTTCACAGAGGAACCATCCCGGAAGGAGTAGGTAAGCTCACCGGTGTTTGGCTCCACGTTCATGGTCGCGTCCTTGACAGTCATTGTTAAGCGAGCTGAGCGGGATAGCGGACAGGTGAGGCAAGAACTTGTCTGCGATACCAATAACTCGTTTCTATAACGAGAACCTTAACCACGTAACATAAAGGTTTGTATAGTGGGAAGTTAGTACGTTTAAGGTTCACACGTGCTTGTACAGCAAGCGTGCTGCATGTAACCCAACTATCAGTCTCAATCCTACGTGCTCTGAGGTATGGCCGAGCAGCGACAATGCATCAGTGACCAGTGAGAAGTCTCATGGCAACTATGTCTCCCAACGAATAAGCAAAGAACTGTGGGAGAACTCAGCGTAACGGTGTGCAGAACAGTATACAGATAAGTATCTTAGAATATACTGTTAATACTCTGCTAAGCACGTTACCACGAGTCACCTAGGAGGAGGTTTCGTTAGACAAAACCCCCTTCTTGCCCCTTCGCCCGCGGACTGAAATGCCGCAGACCAGGTGGATTACCCCCCGAAGGAGGCTACGATCCGTATGACTTGCTTCCCACTTAGGCTTGCCAACCGAACACCGATGGAGGAATCCCCTTAGCCGCGCACTACATCTTCATCGCACCATAGCGATCAAGGGTACGGTGGCCAAACCATTCCCCTATCCGATGCATCGCTGGATAGTAACCTCCATCGGAGGGCATACCAGAGGGATCGAACCGACGACCTCTGGGTCCCGAGTATTTCCGGGGCACCAACCGATTTGCTTTAGGGCGTGTTCAGATGGCACGAGTGAATCGACAAACGACGCGTCAACCGTGTTGCATAAGTCAACATACGTGTTCAGATGTGATAAGACCCAACCAGTACTCGGCCACAGGTTTCCCTAGGAACCGCTTTTATCGCCCCTCTGTAGCCTCTATTTGCTTTTATTGCACATACACTTCCTATTTCGTGTTGTTTCTGCTCTGTTCCCTGTTCCTGTGCAGCATGGACTACAGCAAAGGTTCTTGGCTTGTGGATGGTGTTTTTGATCCTTTGGGTCTCAACGGGGACTGTTCGAGTAGGAAAGTCAAGTATAGACGTATTTTGTCTCATAGTCTTGTGTCAGAAGTAGGCTTGGCTGACATCAGGGAGGTTAGGGCCATCCGCGCTCCCAGAAACGTGAGCACTTACGACTGCGGCGGTGATTTATTCCAGTGCGTGGACAACACCCATCCTGTCATATCCAAGCGCTAGTGTAGCATTGGAGATGCTCAGCGTGAAAAGCTGTGGCTGGACGAGTTCAGAATGTCTGAGACAGACTTCGGTCAGCTCCTTGTGTTGCTTGGTGAACACCTGTCAGATTCCACTCCCGCATCCAACACGGTTTTTCGACAGTACAGTAGACGTCACAACTGATGCTCACGCTAAATTGGTTGGCCCATGTTCCCACGCTTCGCCAGATGAGGAACAAGTTTGGCGTACCACACAACAGCATCTCCAATATACTGAAGCCAACAATCTCGGTTATGTACAAGGTACTCGAACTACTTTGGATCTCAATGTCGATACTATTTTGCTGATACAATGGACATATGTATCTCTTTATGTACACGGATGTGGCAGGTGTTGTGCCAGTACGCTGATACTGAACTGATCCGATGGCGGAGGGATCCAGCCGCACTCCAAACAGTTGTGGATGGATTCAAGGACCAATTTGGCATGCCAGGATGTGCTGGCGCAATCGATGGCTCCTTGATACCTGTCAAGAAACCGAAGAGTCAAGCGGTAGGTGGCGATGCCGATGCGTTCTACGGATACAAAGGATTTGTTTCACATTTGCTACTTGCTGTAGTCGACAGCAACAAGATGTTTACATTCGTCAATGGCGGATCCCCTGCATGCTTGGGCGATGCAGGGCTGTACCAGCGGACTACACTCAAACGAAACGTAGACGCTGGCGTTCTTGATCAGATCGTTATTCCCCTCAGGATAGGAGGACGTATTCAGAATATCAAACCTTATCTGGTGGGGGATGTGGCCTTCGCGTTGGGTAGGCATGTGCTGAAAAACATCACTCCCACTCCTCCTACTGGCAGTGCCAAAGCATCCTTCAACCGAAGGCTGACAAACTGCAGACGTAAGTCAGAGATTGCTTTTGGTGAATTAAAAGGGAGGTTTACAGTATGCAAAAAGAATGTGTTCTGGAATGATATGCTGTTCATCCGGGAGGTGACCAGTGTATGCTGTGCACTGCACAATTTCTGCACCGAAAGAGGTGCTGCTTTTCAGCAACAGTGGGCTGTAGAGAATGATGATGGTGTTCTGGCGGAGGTGCTTCCAGCCCATGGTGCTGATAACGCAAGGGCAGGAAATGCAGTCAGGGACATGCTAGTTGCATTTTTCTCTCAATAATAGTTTGTAACATGGGTGAAGCTATTGGCGTGGCAAAGATACATGCTACAGCACCTACAGAATCATTCACCAGGTCTAAGCAGACCAAGAATGGACCTGGCCTGTACAACAGAAGCTGCTACTTTCAACTCAAAATTCTCCTTCCTCAAATCAGCAGCCAATGACATTGTGAGCTTCATCTGTTCAGTCGAGTCAGCTTACTTCTGCACAACAAGCGTTCCAGCATTGGCCCGATTCTGAACACTTAGATTCCCCTCTTTCAACATACTCACAAGATGTAATTTGTCTTTGTGAGTTGCCTCATGCACCTCAATGTCACTCGTCTTGAATGCCGTTGCTAGCTCGAAAGCCTGTGCATCCTTCATACCTTTCAAGTCAGACATCATCTTTCGCTCCTTCGCTGTGTATCGTGTCTGGTTGCCTGAGCCCAATACCTTGCCAATCTGTCTGGGCTGTGACCATCATCTTGCACATCGCGATCGTCTTCAGAGTTGGCCTCAGATGTTGCAGCAACAGCAGGATTCCGAAGCGATACGCTGGGTCTTTTGCGAGTGACAGCAGTGTTCAGGGATCCGGATGGTGTTACGTTTGCTGATGTGGGCAGAGAGTTTGTTATGGAAGAGAGGAACAAAGTTGTGGCCCTTGCGCTGGGCGTGGGATGCTGGGGAGCACGCTGCTGGGGAGCACGCTGCTGGGGAGCACGCTGCTGGGGAGCACGCTGTTGTGATGTTGGAAAGAACTGTGTTGGGTCTCTGCTGGTTTCCTGTGATAATGATACTGCAGCTAAAAGTCCAGTGCGATCTACCAGAGGTGGCAGCTGTGCAGTGAGTGCCTCGGCTTGAGCTGTCGCAGCAACGTCGAAGGTGGAGTGGAGTGGAGAACAACGCTTGGAAAGGTCAGTACATATACCCATATCAGCTGCAACGCGTTCGTACAATGCAGTAGAGTCTGAATTAGCGAACACTGTGTTCACATCTGCCTGCTGCTGCGATGCGTATGCTGCGGTAACTGGCGTGGCGATCATCGCTACAACATCAACGGAACAGTTACAGATCAGCTTCTCACACTGTTGGCAGAATCAGTGCAGGAAGTATGCACCCACCTTGAGTGGGAGGCCAGGGCTATTCCGACTCTACTGCCATATCATCTCTGAAGCGAACACAGATGCCGAACTCCTCATAATACCTCTGGAACAAATGCCAATCATTGTTTGCTGCTTCGAACTTATCTGCAGGCGGGTGTCCGGTCGCGCCAGACCCTGTTTCACCTGTCTTCTGCCGCAGAGTGATCCCATGCCTATCCCTGACAGCACGATACTCCTTGCCCCACCCCGTGAATCTTCGCTTTAGATCATCGAGCTTAAATGTTGCACGGGGAGCCCCTGCCCTGGTCTTGCTGAGACTAGCATTATCCGCTTTCAACCCGTCCATGAACCTAGTGCAAATTGTAGTCCACTGCTCGTTCGAACACTGAATTTTGCCGTCACTTTTACCTCATATTGGCTTAACATCATCCTGAATCAAGATATCAAACAGGTGCGTCTCCTGTTGTGGCCGCCATGTCCTGACACACTTTTCTTCGCAGTTTGACATAATTAGAGGCGGAAAACACAAGAGAGCAATTACAGGACTGTGATCTGGCGTCCAGGACAGAGTTTCAAGCGATCCTTTGCCTGTAGGAGTTCCCACGGCTTCGTGTGATGTCTTGTCAGTGTGTCGATTGATTCAGCATGTCGAGTGATTCAACATGCAGATGTCGAATGAGTCCACGTCGATTCATGTGCCGAGTGAGTCCACATAAGTCGAGTCAGTCGACAAAATTGTCGAGTCATGTAGTTTACTCGTGCCGTCTGAACATGCCCTTACCAACCATGTTCCGCAAGTCTTGTATGGAAGGGTTCAACCGATGTATATGGCGTACACTCGATGCTCGAATGATGAAAAGTTCTGAAGAGTAAGGAATAGGCTGTATGCAGTGCCCCTTACATAGTTACTATGTCATGTTGAAGAAATATCCTGTCGAAGAAACACTGTGGCGTGAAAATGGATCCAAAGCTGTGCTCGGTGGAACACAATTGCACGAACTGTTCTCCTACCAACGGACACGTCGTCGTCCTACCAGGACTTCCAAGCAGTGCGTACGAACGAACACTGCGCACATATGTCAAGGTATTGTAGCCAATACGAGTATGCAATGTTGGTAGGCTCGTGGTGTTGCACATGATGCGGTTCGGAAAAGATGCTCGAGCTCGAGCAGATCGCCGCGAACGTTATTGAGTTCGAAGTCATGTGCGAAGCATCCGATGCATCCAGTCTGCAAATATGCACGATGTGTGGAATCGCTTCGCTAGGACTAGAACGGCCCCGTGCCTGCAAGTGTGTGACTTGGCCATGCAAGTGCACGCAATGGTCTTCACAAAGCGACATCGAAGACCAAAAGTTTCCGCATTTCATGTGTGCCAAATGGCAACAACTGAATGTATGATACATCTGGTGCCATGTGTGTACTCGTCTACAGTGATCAAAGAGGCCAAAAAGCTGGTGCATGAACAGTTGTTGCTCCTGTGCAGCTTTCAGACCAACCCCCGCCCATGGATGAAAAAAACCATACGCCAGCGTCCCCAGAGGGCCCTGGCACTCGGCCAGGGCCTCCGGTTATGCGCTGGCGCCGCCCCCAGGACCCTCTATACAGCGAAGTTTTAAAGTTGGAACGACTTTCTATTAAAAAAATACAACATTACATGCGCTTGTCCAGTACCAGTCTATACCAAGGCACCTTCTTCGCCGGCTCATCAACAGTGATGTCAACAGGGTCGTTGCTATCAGTCGTGACTAACCACAGTGATATCGCATGTAAAACAGGCATAGACACTGCCGACGGCTAGCCCAAGAAAGAAAACGCATGTCATGTCTGCCTGACCGTGAACATGACGGAGGTCCTGAAAATGATGGGCGTGGCAGTCCTGGTAGCAACCTTCTTGTACAAACAGGAAAGGTAGTAACCACCACCTGGTAGCAACCACCACGAAGGCCCGAAAAAAAAAGAAATTGTTTTCTGTGTACTGTCCATCCAATTCTGGTGACGAACCTTTACATTTACTACGGTATATCACTTTGATGCCATGTTCCGGAGCATAGCATCAAAGATCGAGGATCCTCGATAATCTCATGATCAGGGATGCTATGTGTAGATGTGTTGTCACAAATGATGGCGATCTTGCGTCTCAAGCTGCAAAACTATCGGTCAGTCAGATGCCATCTGTGGGTAGAAACACAACAGTTCAATTGAGAAAGCACAAGCGCACCCTTGGAGCTTAGCATTCCACCCAGTCACCCAGCTGGAGAAGTCTGCAGCTGTCATCCAAGCTGTTTTGTTGTTGCGGTAGCGAATGTTCATTGCCTGGCCAGGTACGGACTCCATGGAGTCCGTGCCACTAAGCTAGGTATTTATGTAGGGCTCCCTTAAGCTTACAGTATACTATAGCAACCATGATGATGAACAGTAGCAAAGTCTAAGACAAAGGCGAAGGGGACCGACCCCCTCGAGGCCGTTGATACCCACATATCAAGAAATACCCAGTTGCAAGGCGCCGGGTTGGAGTCTGGCGCCAAAACATTCCTGATTCGTCTGTTGTACGTATCATCTGCATTGTACTCGGCAACAGCAAGAGGCACAGCATCGTGCGCAAGCTCGACACTTGCCTGAGGTGCAATAGATGCTTCTCCGTGCTGAGCTAGGGCTCGAAATTAATAGTTAACGCCTGTTTAAGCGCAATTTAACACCAATTACATTCATTGAAATTAACGGGTTTATCCGGCTTTCCAGGATGACGGTCAGAACAGGCTCGTTATTTTCTCTACCCTAAGTGTCACTTGCCTCGGTAACGAGCGCATGCAAAGCTGTAGGGCTGCTTATTACCGGAAACACGTATGGTATACCTATTCCGTGCCGTTGCTCTGAGCCAGGCATGCGGAATCGTCAAGCGACAAAGCTGCGTTTTGAAGTCATTCGGAATACGTACCGCTGCCCGAGCTTTCAGCTCTAAGCTCCAAAGCTCGGTCAGCGACGTATGGCTGTTGCTGAAGTCGTCTCTAAACTTTACAGCCCGCGGGTTATCCACCTCCCGCACTCGTATCCAAGAAACTATACTGTATACGTCGTCTCTTATGGCAACAGCTTGTGCATTGTTTTGTGCTACTGCACTCAGACCTGACACTCCCATGCACACTATAATTCGGTTTTCTACGTCTCACATCATCTCGGTCCCTGTTGCTTCAGATTCCGAACTGGTATACTGTATTTGTGCACCATGCTCACGCTCAGCTGCTCTCGTTGCCGTTGGTGGTATGTGGCATCTGTCCGTCACTATCTAATTATATAGTATACATCCCGTTTACTAGGGGTGACACAGGTTCGCACACACGCGACGCCAGAAAGCTTCATGTGTAGAGGAAAAAACGAACGGATCTCGACTGCGTTGGACCTTTCGCGCCTCGATTGCTCTCGCACTCCCGCCCATGCGAGCCTAACCATACCATTTTGGGCATGAACAAGTCGAGAAGGTGCTATTATGGTTCACTGTCCGTTTGCTCTGCCGTTGTGTAGTGAGCTGCCGGTCAGTGTTGTGCCTTCACGTTTTTTTGGGGAAGACGTAACGTAATTACGCGTAATTACGTTTAATACGTAATTACGAAATACGTATTGAGCACAACACTGCTGCCGGTTGCGTGCTCATACACTCATGCAGTTGTCCACTCATCGCACATCGGGTCGGCCATTCGTGTGCTTTTCATAGCTACTCTTGACAAAATGTTGAAACAGTGTTCGGAATGAGCTTCATGCCTCGTATAGTCAGGATGGAAAGCTCCCAGGTCAAGCAGACAGGCTGCGATTTGAGTGTGCTGAAAGAGGATTATTTGAAATGGAGGCAGGCACCATCATAACGCCAACGGTAGCGAAACAACATAGAAGATGAAACTAACAACATCGATGAGAGCTATGAGTGCCTTCGTTCGAGCGTTGTAGCTGCTCAGAACTCCTCAGGTGTTCCTTGCAGGTTTGTTGGGTTTTGGTTATTGTTTTGTTTCAATGAAGGAATTGAATACCACCAGCATCACTGGAGACTGTCCATAGCGCCGCCTCCTAGTGGCCGAGCACACCAAAGACACCTTTCAATGTCTTACATATCGTCATACAGTTTTAGAGCAAGACCACATCGTGCAAAAAATGCATGTAAAATACATGTAATTTACATGCATTCGAGTTACATGTAATTCGAAACCACGGAAATTATACGTGATCACAACGACATGCACGTAATGCACGCGCGCGCTTGGATCCGTCAGAGGTAGAACTGTTTCAACGTGTGCCTCGACACCTCGTCACTGCAACTGTCGGCTTGATGGAGGCCAGAGTTACTATTCATTATTCATCTGCCCCAGGAATATGCTTCAAGCTGCGTTCAGTAGCGGGATCCAGTATTGCAACTAGTTGCACTGCATATGTTCCGTGCTTGTGGGACGTTACACGTTTGCACTGCCCATGGCCATGTGGCCGTATTTCACCCCGTGAAAAAGTTACATGTAACTTACATGTAAAACGTCACACGATGTGGCCTTGCTCTTATGGTGCCGGTGGTGTACTCCTGACATGAACCATTGAGAGCCTGGTAAGTGCGCTGCGTGGCCTACAATTCGAGAACTTCACCATGCCTCCACTGCCAAACTTAGGCTCTGCCAGCCACAAACTTCGGATATGTTACAAACCTATTCAAAACACACTGGAAAAACTCCTGCAGCATACCATCAAGGCCACCAGCTGCTCCAGGTTCCTGAGCTGTGCTGTTTCGAAGGTGTTGAATCACATCCCACTCTCCGCGGGGGAGGTCCCGCCCTCCCCAGGAACCCACTGTTATGTTTCTGAGTGGTACATGTCTGTATGTAGTGGTTTTGCACCCTGTGTGCCCATTGCAGCTTGCACATTGAAGATACGGTGGCATGGTCTGGCTACATCACTGGGTATTTCACCTATCTGGTTTCAACAGTCAGCAAGCACTTCCAGCTTATCTTCTCAGCGGTGTGAAGCTGGCTACAACTGAAGTTCTTATTTACTGGGCGTTTCCACTATTCTGGCAGCTTAAGCCCTCAAATCCTGTTGCTGGAGTGTGTTTTGAATGGAGTGGTTGCTGGAGTGTGTTTATGAACCCTCTCTCTGACTAAATGAAGCCACGTTTGTAGCGACTGTGCTCCAAGCGCTGCAACTCCGTCATGACCAACAGGAACGAGGACAAGCGGCACATTGCTGAATCATTTTATAAGCAGACTCCAGGGTGGATGGACAGGTATGACCTCCGAGTGGTGGCCATGCACATCAACTCTAAGGTTTTCAAAGTACCCGATTGGTACGTGGACGATCTCCTGGTACGTACCAGTATCAACAGAGTTAGATGCTTGGGCAGGTCTGTAACGTCAATGATGCTCGGTATCTGATGTCTTTGCACACCCATTGGTTTATTCTCACAACATGATGTTACTGTTTGCATATCATTGATCCTGACCCACATCACGTTAACTTTCACCAAACCTTTCGTGCATGAGGCGAATCTCATCACTGGACAGAAAGCCATGGAGATCAGAGCTCTGCAACAGACCGAGCCTGCAGGCGAGGGGTCTGAAGTTGCACCGGAGAAGGTCCCTCCTTGCCACCGCACAAGGCAGGCCACACTGGACATTGAGAGTATGGATGAGGAGGATGAGGAACATGATGACGACGACTACAATTCTGAAGAGATGTCTGATTCCGAAGACCATGGCTGTAATGATGATGGGGACAGTGGTCTCATCTCAGACGTCGAAGAAGGCAAGGAAAACACGGTTTGTTCCTAATCTCCACGCAGCTGGTGCACATCTCAAGTGCTGAGTAAAATCCATCTCCAAAAGAGCTAACAGGTGCAGCATGGCAGCTTGTTGTTTCAGAGTTTCAGGGCGAGAGAAAAGATTTGGTATGTATACTCTGTGTTCTGTACTTCTTTAACACGAGTGTCCATCTGTGCTGCAGGCCGAAGTCTTGAGTGCTGCCCTACATGCCCAGAAATCCAGGCACCCAGCAACCACATCCCTGGCACCAGGTGTCGTGACCCCACGAGCTCCAGCAGCAACTGCACCCCTGGCAGCGGTTCCCGTAACACCACTCGCTCCAGACGAGATCGCCCGTACTATAGCCACCCTGCCGTCCCCTAAAAGGCGTATGATCCAGGAGAGCTTGGCCACCACTTCCCGGTCTCTCCGCTCCTCGGGGTCCTCAACGACGGTGTACCTTCACAATTACAAGCATTACATTTCCAAACGTACAAATGACATGCAGTTTCATGTGCTTGCCGTCCCAAGAGCATTCCCAGCCAGTACAAAGGGCTGCCATCCTCATATCACGTCATCGCACACTCATTGATAGATTTTACTTCTCAAGTCCCAATTTGGTGAGGGGGAGAAAGAGTTGTTGCAGGTGGCTACGGATGTATATGTGCTGGCCGAGAACCTGGCAGGGGCCACGGATACTGCCCATGCAGCCTCCAAGCGGAAGGTAAACCAGCACACTGAGGTTTCACGTGCCAAGACGGCTCGTGTTGAGACGAGTGCAGCGCAGGTCTCCAAAGCTGCAAACAAGAAGAAGAGTGCAGCAACTGTGCTTGACACGAAGAAGAAGGCAGCTTCTGCAAAGCAGAAGGGTGCCGATACTAAGAAGAAGGCAGCTTCCAAGAAGAGGACCCTTGCTGCTTCCAAGAAATAGGCTGCTGCAGAGTGAAGAAGGAATGCAATGTTGAAACATCACCTTCATTGATGAAGAATGCAGGTGTGATTGGTTGGAGGTGTGATAAGATGTGATGTGATTGATACTCATCATGTACAGTAGCATCTGGTTAATCCGGACCCCTCTGACCTCATGAAATTGTCCGGATCAAAGACAAGTCCGGATTAACCGTCTCGGCTTACATGTATGGAGGCGTTTTGACCTCGCTGAAAAAGTCCGGACTAAAGCGAAGTCCGGATTAACTACTGTATGCAGCTTTGTGCACATGGAGCATGCATTCAGATCAGGTTCATGCGTGGTGCTTGCAAGTTATTGGGTGGGCATTGAGGCCATGGATTGAGTAGTGAGCATTCCTGTGTCTCAATCTAGACTCCATGGAATCTTTGGATTTTGATGCATGCTCAATCGTCACTCCATGTGGGATTGAGTGTGCATTGATTTTCTATTTACTCAGAATGTAAACCTGTCTCCTAACAGTGCAGCTGCCTGCCCGGCAACCGTTTCGCAACTCGTACCCGGCTGCTTTTGCGCTTCGAAGGTAGTATCATAAGCAGCAAATACATAATAGTATAATACCAGGCGCTTTTGGTGTGCGATGGTATTCACACTGCTGCTCACATGTGACACCTGTCGGAAACACAAGTCTGAAACAACCAAAACAACGAGCCCCTACGTCGGAACAACAGCAAGTTCGCTAAATATGTAGAGTTTAGCACTTTCACATCACAGGCAGCCTCACGACAGACTTCCAGGGGGATATATGCCAACTCCCCTGTTTGCTTCCCCTATTTCGACGCGTTTGACGCGTAATTATGCGCTGTGCTACGGTCCATACTACTTGCCCTATTGTTACCCTGCGCGGTAACAAATTTGGCGGGAGCATTTCTTTCTTGGTCAGAAAGTCTGAGCATTCCAAGCGCAGGAAGCATGTCCTGCATGTGGTGTGGTAATGCAGCCCCTCTGTTGAAGGTTGCTGGCGCAATACTAGCACTAAAAGGAGGCAACTTATTAGAAGGCAGAAGTTCGAAGCCGTGTTCGCAAGCATGAACATGAAGTTGACCCGCAGCAACTTCTTCCGAGAGATATGTAATATAATGCATATATATATCACATTTTTCGCCAACGGATCAGCGAAGGGGATGTAGCTCAGGGGTAGAGCGCATGCTTAGCAACGAGTCTGACTTGCATGAGGTCGGGGGTTCGAATCCTCCCATCTCCAGAGTAAGGGAACATTTTTCCCACCGCGATATCTCGAGAATTTTTTCCTACACCGCTTTGTCTCGAATTCGCGTTAAATATTTAAGTGGTCAATTTTTCGCCCTTTTTGGATTGCAGCTTTCTAGCTGCACTTTCTCTTCGTTTCTGGCGCGGATTTTGTTTCCGATTCAGAAAGCGGGGTGTTCAAATATGGGGCCTGCGGATTTTCGGGCAGCCAGGTTTCGCGGCACTATCTTTATACGTAACGGATTGATGCGCAGATCACACTGCACACTGCCCATGAAATTAGGGGGTCTTGGTGTCCACCTCATGTCAGACATGCATGGCGCTGCATGCGACGCTGCCT
>JAUMHD010001108.1:0-18773 GCA_032359135.1 Ulvella scutata
TCACCACCGGGTCCTAACCCACGCACCCCCCCCCCCCCCCCACCGCAATCGATTCGACAAGAATCTGGACCCTTCATGCATCGTGGCACGTTGCCTCCTTCATTCCGCTCCTTTGGGGGTTTGGGAGCAACAGACAGTGTGCGAAGGGAAAGGCTGCTTGTGTTAAGTTCTGCTGCGTAAGTAACACCACACCACTCACCTGGAATCGCAAAGTGTACCGCAAGCCTAACAGCTTCAAAACAGCCTTTCTGGAATAAGCAACGTTTCGGGCCAATAAGTAAGCCATACGAGCATTATAGACATATACCGCATCCGAGGACGTGAAATCCTGTGACACTGTCGTACGAGAGGCTGCGCATTGGACACAGTGGGCAAGACACAGGGAGCGTCGTCCCACAGTTTGTTGATGTCAGGGGGGGGTGCATGGACGCACGATACATGATTTGAAACGGAGCAAACGACCGCTGTTTTGTGAATGCGGCAGCCTCTGCTGTTTTTTTCTCGTCTGGGCACCAAAATACGACTGGGTCACTCAGATCAATGCGCCGCGGCGTACCAATCTTAATGTCTCAGCTGCTCACAAACAGACCCTCAGACCTTCACATGTTGCACTGCATACAATCCTGTAGCTGGGGTGACGGGTTGCGTGGTCAGGCACACCAGACAGCATTCACAGTGGTACCAATTCACATGTATTATTATCGCACGTTCCCCCGCACAGGGCAGCGCGCGTCCACTGTGCAAGCTGTCATGACGATCTCGAGTGTAACAGTTGGCGCAGTGGCGTGGCAAGTGTTAGGCGCACAGATGGAAGAGTGCGAGCTTGATAATCTTGGGCAGAGCCTGGCAGGAAAATAGTGGAGCAGATGGCATGGTTGTGGAGCCAGGGAGGGGGGGTGAAATGGAGGGGAGGAGGATGGCTGCACACACGTATAGCCCCATCGGTGAAGAGGAGAAAAGGTGTCCTCTGTGAGATAATCACCGCAGCCAAATTTCTGTAGTTTGGGTCTCTCAGCGAGGACCATCACGGTGGTGCTGTGCTGCCATGAATACCAGTTGCGTTGTGTTCAAGCGCTGCGTTGTATTGGGCTGCTACTGCATAGGATCTGCAATAACAAGAACTGCGGGCTGTGTGTGACTGGCGCGCCTGACAGTTGCAATATGTAATTTACTGCGTTGGGCCGGCGCTGTCATTGTGTGCAGCGCTTTCTGTTTAGTTGTAATGCTTCCCTAGTAGGCTGCCCTGACCTGAATGACCTTTGGGATGACCTGCTCCGCCTGGTTCCTGCTGTTGGGCATGCGCGGACTGCTCCCCCTGCGGCACGTGATGTCAATTGGTTTGACCCTGTCTCTGTGGGTACATATTTCGTCCCCTGGGTTCTTGATTCGTCTGTGCTCCTGCCGAGCTTTACACACATCTTCCTGCAGGAACAGCTGGTGTCTGGGTTTCCGTGTACTCCGCCATTGCCGCTCACCCTCCTGGTTGGCGCTCTTGTCGCCGATGCCGTGGTCTGTCCCTCCTGTTGTCCACCCTTCCGTTCTTCACCCCGTGTTTGCCTGTAACATCGTGCAGCATTCTCTGCAGCCTTTGTGTTTGCCTTCCTGGTCCCGTGCACCCCGGGGGTGTATGTCCCTGTCCCACCCCCTTCGGGGATGCTGAGGCTGAAGCCCTTCTTGGGCATGGCTTGGTTCCCGATTAGCTGTTTTTCTTACAACAAACTGGAGGGTTCTGCCACGTCATGATCACAGCATTCGTGGTCACTGGCACCCTGCGTGCTGGGGATGAAACAATTAACCTCACGCTCAGAAGTGACAAAACAACGGAAGGAGGTTAGTGCTGGAAAGCAAGGACCGGAACTAAGCTGCTCACAGTGCTTATTCACTCCTCGAAATTCGAACTACATGATCTACTATGAAGAAATTGAAATTACAGTAATCTGGAATCCATACATCTGGATACATGACGTGGACATCCTCAGAGATGAGTCACTGCCTACTCAGACACTAGGTACCGAAGGACTTCTAGATATACTGTTAACAACTATGGGTTCTACTTCTAGGAGTACTAGTTGTTACCCAAATAGCCAAGCCACATGTAGGTGCACTGACTATTATGTCTCAAGTTTGACCTCAATGTCCTGGGCGCAGGCTGGGTAGAACAAAGAAAGGTTCGATGTATTCACATACGAATACGTACAGATCCACGGCTTCATGCACAAATGCGAACAATCACTTTGAGTGCGATCACACGTCATGTGATCGCAGTTCATACGAAGGCATGAGCTTCGATGCGTGTACATGATTCAGAGAAAATCAGCTGAAGCCAAAGCAATATAAACGAAATACCGCCTTCAACGACACAGTTTCTGCTCAGACGATCCTTGCTGTACGCATCAAGTGCTAGTTAAAACTGTTGAGCGCTAAGCATCGCTCAGCAGGATTCGGCATATCTGCCTTGCGATTTCACAGCATCAGTTCGAGAACATCACTCATAATTGTCGCTGTCCTTACTCAGTTAGCACCTAGGCGTCTTGGCATGCTCCTCGTAGCGTTAGCATTGTTCGCGCCACGTGCTCTGGCAAGCTCTCTCAGTGAGGAGCGAGCCTCCAGCGCAGTGCTGAACAGCAATAGTCTGCTTCCATGTGACCAAGGAGACGAGGGTGCGCATTTTCTTCCAAGACGCAGTCTCCTTCCGGCGATACTTCGGATGAATTCGTTCTCGGATAACTGTTTGGTCCAGAGTGCGGCCAGCTGGACATGAACCCGAATCATGGCCACCTGTCTCAAGGATACAATATATTTGATTTGTGCCGTACACTGTCCACTTGCTGTGTCAGGTAGATGTGTACCTAACCACTTGTGCAGTTGCGATTTGAAATGACACCACACTGTCAGAATTCGTCTTGCGCGCGTGTTGTCAGAGCACAGACAGTCACAAGCGTATTCAAGCAATCAACTTTTAAAAACTTGTCATCATAGCAGGTTCCGGGCGCCATCTCTTGGAAGCCACTGATGCAGAAGATCTCTTCGAGGCGGATGAAGACTATACCGTGCCACCAGAAGCGACCGCAGGTGTGCCTAGCCCTTTGCCATGGCCTACGCTGTGCAGTGCTACGAAAATGGCTGATTCAGCTTCCAGTACGCAAGCGCACAAGAGCATTGTCCGCTTCTTGCAATTGATGTGATGCAGGGCACTGGTTTGATTCCACTGTGATGAGTGGACTTCCTCAGCCTATAGCCTGTTAACACTAGCTGAACATGATGTGCCTTCACAGCTAGCTGTAACTACACAGTAGCGAAGGATTTCCTTTCTTTCAGCATGTACCTATGGGTGAAGTGACACACTCTGACTCTGCAGGCAATGCCACTGGCCCAATGGACCTGGATGAGATGCCCACAGCATATACAGCTAGGTACAGAGAACTGTACCCATGCGTGGATCCCGAGACTGGCACAGATCGGTGCACAGGTGTGGTGCCTCCGCTGCTGTAACATTCGTCGGTAGTCTCCCTTCTGCACTGCTGGGGTCCTGTCGAGTGTTACCATTACTGGACTGAAACAGGTATTCTGGAATCTCTTCATTCACATCTCTTCAATGTCAGGAGTGGTCTTTTTGACGTTGTGCATGCATGCTCATTGAGTGCTCGAACATACTCCCATGTAAATGAAGGAACGGTTAGTTAGTACACGCAGCGCAGAAGTGTCAAATATACTATCTGGGTATGGTCAAGATTGAATAGCTCATGTACTTTGTCTGACGGTTGCTATTCATGCTGTGACCATTGGTCAGACCACGCTCTTGTGCAGTATCACACCTTCATCGACTATCTTCTTGAACGCTTCTGTACGTATTTCTCGATTTAGCTTGATACGGGCCTTCTGTAGTTATATGCGGTGCACAATCATGAGCCGGGTCATGTTTCAAGAGAAGTGGGCATGTCCTATATACAACCGTAGGCACGAGGTTACGGGCTACCAATGCAGAGTACAAGCCATCAGAGATCGGCTTGACGTACCTGGAGGGCGTACCATATGCGAGCACCGACAACCAGATCTGGATGTCTGGCACCGTTGTAAGGATTGACACCACTGTGCCTCACCGGCCCGAAGTAAGGTCCACAGAAGTCATCGATTACTCAAGTGGTACTCAGACTATCTATCAGGTACGGTTTCTCCATGCAATGGCAACCTGAATCACTCATCCTCGTTCCTGTCAGATTGCATGCAACTGTTACCCGTGTTCCAACCTTCACATCGTTATGCTCCCATATACTGGATGCATGCGATAAGTCAACTAGTGCAGGGCTGTCAAAAGCAGCTGCCATGTTCATGGTCGGATATGGCACCATACAAAAGCAGATTTCACATGTGAATGTGCTGTCTGCAGTCGTCCAAGACAGGGATTGTGTGCTGGATGAACACAAACTACACCAACGGCAATGATAACGTAGAAGGAATGGGCTGGTTGAAGCCTCAGGAGACGGCCGCAGACCTTCCAGGATCACCTGAAGAGAAAGTTGATGTCACAGAAGGTCGCGAGCAGCTGCCTGATGGGGATGGAACTGGCCGTGTTGTTGGCTACTTTGCACCGATACCTGATGATCCCACTGGCAGGCCTTATCCCAGGTCTGTTGTTCTGCTGTCTTCTGTTTCCTCAGCAGCGATTGTCTATCACTTTCATCCTGACGACCAGTTCCTCGTGTAATTCTCGAGGCACGAGCGGTATATTGTGAGTCTCTTTTCACGAAAGCACTGGAAATCACTACACAAATGCGCATACTTTTCATACTGTTCTGACAAACACCCCAAAGAGACCAGGTGAACCACGTGAACGTGCACTCAAGAGGTCATACTCTTCGAATTCACAGCAAAACTTGCGCCTGATTGAGTAACAGAGCGTCAGTTGTAGCACATGCCTGTACTGCACAGTATGAAAAGACTCGCAACATCTGTGTGACCATGTCAGTGCCACTGTGTTTCTGCCTCACCACATTGTACTGCAGGCGTGTGAACATGTACTGGGGAGAGGATGGCAAGAATCTGATCTCAGTGGCCGATTACTACTTCTTCAGAGAATTGCCTCTGAATGCTGCTAGCACAGAGTATGGGCTGCCTGTAGAGTGCACGCAACCACCACCACCTGGAAACCCAGACCAGGGCCAGATCACCACAGGAAACTACATCGGCAAATCACCATTCCCCAAGGGACCAGATGGAATCATTCCTGATGAAACCCCTGAACCAGGTGTGACGATTGTGAATGGGGATTGTGATGTATCATGCCATTGCATGTCCTGCAGGGTGCAAACTGCTTGTTGCTTCTGCCTGGTTGATGTCATGACTCCAGTTCTAGCCAGTGATGTAATGTTCGTTCTCTGGTGTAAATCAAGGTGGTATTTTGGTTCAGACTGAATGGTTCAGTGCTAAAATCACAGATGCAAAAGGGCTCGGCACTTGGAACGGGTTTCCGAATGTATGTGTGTGTGGTGTTGTACGGTTTTGATCAACGCACTAAGCCTTTGTGCAGGAGAAGTAGAGGAGCTCACAGAAGCCGAGATGAGGCAGAACTGGAACGCCACGCTGAAGGAGGGAGCCGTATGGGTTGGTGATATTCCTGAAACAGAAGTTCCTGCTGCTGCTGCCCGCAGGCTGCTGCAGAACCCTCGCGTCAGGGAATACGCCAAGAAGGCATCTAAGACTGGACAGTCTTCGATTTCAGAGATGCTCAGCGAGGCACTGTTTGGGTCGAAGGGAGGAGAGAGTGAGCGAGACGATCAAGGGATGCGCCGTTTGCACTTCTTCAGGAATGAGGGTAACGAGGGAAATGAGGGCAACGAAGGGGATGAAGGCGATGAAGGAAATGAGGGCAACGAAGGGGATGAAGGCAATGAAGGTAATGAAGGGCAGGAGGGGAACGAAGGTGATGAGGGAGTTGAGGGAAATGAAGGTGCTTTTGATCTTCTCTTTTTCTCTCGCTCTACATGCATGGAAAATCCAGCATGCAGGTTCGATGCATACACCACATGTTCGGGAAATCATACTCTTCAGTTCAAGTTTGCAGGTTGCTTGTCAACTGCAATGCTGTGGGTTACTTTGCTGAACTTCTGTAGTGCATTATCCGAGACCATCACCATTGGCAGTGAGCATAAATACACGATCATCGCAAACCTGTATGAATGCTTCATTCTGGCACGGTTGCAGGAAACGAAGGCTTCGAGGAGGACCTGCTGAGGTATCCCATCCCCCCACCACAAACACCTCCTCCACGTACGATCCCCATCAGCCAACTCGACATCCATATAAGCCCATTCTTGGTGTTGCATTTCAAAGTGTGCAGAAACCTGCTGAAGCAGCTTCATGAACTCATACATGCTTGGAAAGGAAGCACGTGTGTTATGTTTTGGGTGTTGTGGGACAATGCTTGCGCCTGTTTGATGCTCCTGTGCACTTGCAGCTCCCAGATGTCCCTCAGGAACAGAGCTGGTGGCCAGGCGCAGATGCGTGGCATGCGGAGGCATCGATCAGAACACCTGCAATGACCAGGTGAACAACCGGCAGCCGTGCCAGAAAGGCCTGGAGCCCGTGGGAGGCAAGTGCCGGTTCGCTTGCGCTGAGGGGCAGGCCCATGATGCAAAGGGCAAGTGCGTCGCATGCGGAGCCCTCGACCAGGTAAAGAGGCTTATAATCCGTTGTTGAAGAGGCTATTGTCAACCAACTCCTCGAAGTACCTGCCTGTGTTCATCTGTAGCTGACGGTCGTGTTTACCTCTTGTCATGCTGCATTCAAGCCAAAGGAAACCAGCTGACACCCTGTACAATGTGCCACCCAAGAGCTTCTAGTGTGCAATATAATACACTTGATAAATTGCTTTCCAAAATCAGGGGTGGAGCATCCGTGAGAATCTTTGATTTCGACGACTTTGTGTTCACATGGTTACAGGTAGCATGCAAAGCACCGGAAAAGAAGTGTGAGACAGGCCTTGAGGCCACCCAGACAGCTGGAGGTGAGAGGTGTACGTCTCCATGCAAGGTGAACGAGCAGCACAGCGCAGCTGACGGCAAGTGTGAGCCATGTGGAGACACAAATCAGGTGGCATGTCGCAAGGGGCAGGACTGCAGGTCAAGGACCTTGACAGTTGTTGATGTGCGATCCCTGACTCCTCAAAAGGTCGCTGTGATACAGCTCTTAGAAAGAAAACGGTGATCTAATCTTGTTGAGATGTGATAGCCTACAGATACGATCAGGCCGGTCTGTATTAACTAGGTACCAAGTGGGGCACAAGAACCGACATTTTCAGATGCAATCAAGTCCGCTACGCTTGGTCAAGAAATATTCCGTGCAAGCACAAAGTGAAGTTTTCTGCAGGGTGATTGTGTCCTGTGCTCTCTGGAGGATGAGCCAGTGTGCAGCGGCTTGTTCGCCAACCAGCCTCGGCCGCCATGCCAGCTCGGTCTTGTTCCGTTCCTGGGTGTGTGCTTTGGTGGCTGCGAGGAAGGCGAGGAGCTCACCATCGATTTCCAGCTGACTGAAACAGATGGCAACTTCACGTCTGCTGTCTCCCCCTCTTGTGTGGTGCGACCTCTTCTACGTTCTCACTCCATGTGGTGCCCAGCGACGCAAAATCTGGAGTCTGATCACTAGGCTATATAACTGTGTACAATGATCACTGATCCCTAGAATAACCATTCCAAGAGGTCCCAGGAATGTCCCCAGTCAAGTGCAGAGCTCACTCCATAGAGTGAGCTCCAGATTTGATACATTTTCGGGGTATGCCCGCGGCTCAGCATGGGGCTGCTTGCTGTGCAGGAGTGTGGGGACGTCGACCAGCAGCCCTGCAAGCTGACTGCTGAAGCATGCAATGACGGACTGGAGCTCAGTGGGGAGACGTGCGTGGAGTGTGGAGGGGTCGACCAGCCTGCCTGCCTCTCAGACCCGGAGCCCTGCCCTCCCCTGCCTGTTGCGTACGCTCCTCACGTCCCGTGTTGTGTACTTCTAGGCTGAACTGTATTCACAAGTGGCATGTTTCTCCCAAACCACTTTCGTCCTATTTCGTTCCGCTGCCGCTGCACACGATGCTTGGTCTTTCCCGCTCAAGTTTCTGCCTCACAGCTTCAGATGATCAAGCAACCCGGTGAGCTTTTGCAGATGCCTCGCTGCACAGTTGTATTGTTTCGAACATGCATTCGATGCTTGCAGGGACCGCCCAACGACTGGTGCGTTCCCGACGGAAAGGGTGCTGGCTGGAGGCTTCTGCCATGAGCAGCCTTGTGGCACCCTGGACGCCTTCCCCTGCACCGTCTCTCCTGATCCATGTGCACCCGGCCTGCGCCACGGCATTCCTGGGTTCCAGATCTCGAAGGAAGAGCGCCTGGAAGGTTCTGACCGCTGCATTCCCTGTGGTGTGGAAGGTGCTGCCCTTGTACAAATCCCTTGTGTGCAGTTGTTGGTGTAGGGACTAAGTTCATCCTTGTGGGTTGACATGGTAGGCATGGCACATTTAGTGCTTGGCTTATTAAACTCTCCAAGTTCTGAATTAGCCATGTGCCACCTCGCACAGGACAACACAAGATCTGGTTGTGCCAGCACCCTTGCAAGTGTCAGTATGTGTGTTGGTGCATACAGGAAGCCCCTGTGGCTTGACAAGAACAACAGCAGTGTCTTGCAATACCGTAGGTTCCAAAAGTACTGTATTTTCGAGGCACGACTGCAGTTCAACTCGTGTCTAAGAGCGGTTGGGAAGCTGCAGGCCAACGTCCATGCCTGGACAACGTGGGTGAGCAGGTGGTGTGTGAGGGGGACCTTGTGCCTCGCAGCCTGGACCCTGCGTTCGTGGACGATGAGACCAACGAACGCATCCGTACCTGCGAGAAAGAGGCAGAGTTCATCGACATCGCAGCAGTTCTGTCAGAGTGTGGGCTGCTGGCAAGAGCCATCCGTATCCCCGGCATTGGGGAGGTGCTGCTGGAGTATGATGGTCAGTGCGCACCCGCCATCACGCTGCGTTACGTTGTTGCTCTACTCCAAGAGTATGCAGAGCAATGTCTGTGTGCCTTTGACACCTCCTCATATCCTTCCTGTATCACTAGGATGTCCCATAGTGTTCGTAACCTCTCTTTCTTCCGGTGTTGTGGGTAGTTCTGATTCAATTCTCTGCACCCTCTCCTTCTTCCGGTGTTGTGGGTAGTTCTGATTCAATTCTCTGCACATCATAGCGCCCACTGCATTTTGTCACCGTGTCTTGCTGCTCTTCGCATCCCAGCATGGCACTGCAAGACAGCCGAAAATCAGAATCGCACCATGGCATCTGTGCCCAGCATCCTAACCAACGGCCCCTGCTCCAGGGGCCTGCTGTGCAACGTAGAGGCGGAGGCCTCTTTCTCCAAGCTCGGATTTGAGCTTGGTGGCACGCTCTCGGCCGCAGCGGACCCCAATTTCTTCGTTCCCGTTGCGACTCTGGAGGTTGAAGGCTGCGTGGAGGTCACTTTTGGATGCCCCAGCAAGGTTTGCAAGCGCAAGAGCGTCCGCGACCGAGTCACCGTGTGCCCCCCTCCCCCCCCCCCATACCCCTAATTTTCGTACGAACTGGGCACTTTCCATCAACTGGCTCCTGCATATTTCAATACAACCTTGTATGTTTTTTTCTTTTCAACGCACCGTGTTATTGTGCCCCGTGTATTGTGAAAATATCGTTCGTCACAAGAGTGTGCAGTCAAATCGAAAAATTCAGTGTTTGATCCAGCTTCATGTGTGCAAAAGTAAAAGGATCCATATCGCAGATTCTCCCATACATCTCGAATCCGTGTCCACAGTCTATACAGCGCCGCAGTTTTGCAGCAAGGGACTGACACATGAAGAGATAGTGCAGGTGTCGCTGGCGGAGGTGTGTGCTTCCGGTGGTCGGAAGGTTCTGGACTGTCAGCTGGCCGAGTTTGACGAATGCGAGCAAGCCCCCATTAACCCTGTGCTTGGAGGAGTCAATCTGGACACTCTTGGAGCCATCGCCCTCGGAAAATGCCCTACCAGGCACCGTTTCCTGAAGGTGTGTTTGCCGGTTCGAGTGCATGCTCTTCTGACAAGATTATTCCTGGTGACATCACTGATACGTATCGCATATTTTGAACTTTCTTTCTCCTTTACGGTGGAAAACAGAACTCGAACATCCAGAAGCAACATGCCCAAGAAGCGACCCCTTCACTCAAATGTCGCAGCTAGATCATCATGAAGTATGTGCCGAGACCTCTTTTCTTTCTGTTTTAAAAAAAAATCCTCCTAGCAGAAGAGGGCACAATGGTCAACTCACGCACGCAAAAAGAGGTCTCGTTGTACCATGCGGCTGGTGCCACCGCCAACTTCTGAATGCCATGCACATGCAAAGCGTAGTAGACAGCGCCATCTTCAGCACTCCCTGCATATCCATGCCGTGTGGTTGCTGTGCAGGCTAACGCCCGCATCGGGCCAAGCCTTGACATCGGTGTGTTCAAGTTCGAGGCTGTGGTCACAGGTGAAGCGGAGCGCTTCCCATTCTTCCCGTGTAATCCTGTATCCACGCATCCCGCACAAGAGCGTAGTGAGATTGCTGCAGGGGCGGCAGTAGAAATATGTATTGGGATCAGCCGCAGGTTCCGCAAGTGTGGCAACATCTTCCGAGGGGATTTCTTCCGGACTGTGAGTGAGAAGTAGCGATGCTTGCATTCCACGTGTTCAGATACCGTTGTAGAATAGATGGTTACCATGTTTCATGTATACTCTGTGCAATGTGTACTGATAGGTTAGGTGAGGAAATATGGTTCTGCGCATGTTGATGGATCTGTGAATGTACTAGTGATTGTGAAGTGGGTAGTGAACACGTTGTATTTCTGTTGCAGTTCTCATCCTCTCAATACTGTAGTCTTGTAACCTATGTTTTGAATTTATATTTCAGGCTTCAGGAAGAGCTTTGGATAAATGTGTGCAACATGTCGGTAGTGATCAAATCAACTACATGTTGAACCTCCAGCGATCTGGAGAGGCATCACCTCGGTCCCAGAGCACGCACCATTGGTATTGATCGCCACCTTCATGAACACACTTTTTGTTTATTTTTCCTCGTCCAACATGTGTGATGGTGAGCCAGTCATGCCTGCCACCTTGCCAGTAGGCAGAACAGTTTGCTTCCTCACACTGTCACAAATATGCACATGTCACCAACATTCCGTGCCTCTGACCTCCATCAATACTGGCCTCGTCATGTTAGTGCCCTTCTGCGATAGCCTCACTTTCGTCCTGTTGTCAAGCATGGCACTTGGTGACTCAGCAATCTGAGGGACGCACGCCCACATGCTTTCGAGCTGGCCGATGCACTGAATCTATGGCGACTGTGTACGGCGTTGCACCATTCAGACTGTTACAGGGAACCTTATCTTCCTTTGTACGACACTACGCACTTTGATTCACAGTACTCGCTGCCTTAGAAGTCACGTACGTTGCACTGCCGCGACCGTCCAGCTTGCGTGAACGCATATTCTGCTGCCCTGTGAATGCAGCGTCTGTTGTGCACTACAGGGGCCTCTAATATTCAACATGATGCTTGGCTTCCGAGTCATAGTGCTGTTGGTTGCGGTTCTCAGTGATGTTGGCAAGGCAGCGACGCCAGACCAGCAAGCGGACTCGCACGCCCTCTCAGGAACCGTCAAACTGGACGATCCTATGTACATCAAATTCATGAATGTTGAGGATGACAGCGTCATCAGGCTGCAGGGACTTGTGGACCCCATGCAATCTTCTCACAGCTCGTATTCCAAGAACACCTTCTTCGTGAAGGTAAGGGGTTTCGTACATTTGGTTTGTTAATTTATGTGACTCGTTCCTGCTGTTGCTTCTTTGCGACTCGCGTGAGGGGAGGTTGAACATGCCCGCGTTCTATTCGCAGCCAATGTTACCCGGTCCCTAGAGCACATTATCATCTACGTACAGGTATACAACTCATGCAGCTAAATGATACTGCAAGTAGTTTCATTCGTGTATGTGGCATAGCTGTAGTAACCCGAGATACATGCCTTCCCTGGCTGGGAGGCTGCTTCGAGGCTCACCCCCTTGTCTCTGTGCTGGTACAGCACAGAACCACGAAAATACACAAATCATAATGAGTGAAATCTGCAAGCGTAGTCATGGTGGGCGAGTATCCTGCCAGAGCTTCTTCATTGAGTGATAGACCACATGCAGAGCAAGAAAGATGACACGAAGATTCTCGTCACTTCTCCAACAGATGTGAACGTTGGCATGAAACAGGGAGAGTGTGTTCGTGTGATGGGCCGTATCGACCTAGCACACCAAGTCCCTGTTATTAGGCTTCTTGCTGAGGACCCGGAGCAGCCAAATGCTGCGCTCTGCACTACTGAAGCAGACTGGTGGAACTAAAATCCCCAACGATGTTCTTTCCTTGTGTTTCTGCGCGCATAGAGAATATACTTTCACCATGATCGACTGTTTTCTGTCAGGACATCGATGTCATGTGACATCCGCGGTCGATGCATCCGTGTGAATGTACACTCTGATGTTACACAAAGAATGGAGTATGCGGCGTAGCAGAGTGAGTTGTTCTTGAATATGTTCCAAATAGAAGTGCAACTGCAGTTGGTAGTAGTACGGCCCTTGCTTGCTTGCAGGAGTTCAGCTGAAGGGGTGGTGTTTGCGCTGAAGGCGTGTTACCTGGACCTTTTGCAGAGTGCACCAGGTAATGGTTTTGAGTCCTTTGGAAGCGTTGGTGTTTTTTTTGTCAGTTGAAGAGCTATATCTGGACAAAGTGCTGATGGTGTAAGAGAATGATGCAGCTAGTCTCGCAACGCACCACCCATGCATGTGTAGGCCTGTGCCAATATGCGGAGGGCATCGAGATTATACGGTCGGCAGAACATGTGTACTTTCTTAAATCATCCTTTTGATGGGGGATTTCCCACTATTGAATGGGCACTGTCCCCCAGAAACTGTGGGCGCCATGTCGACACCGACAGTGGCGGGCACCACTCCATGAGATGCAGCACGATACAAGACAGAATAGTTTCCCGCCACAATCGCACAGCGAATTTTTGGCGAAACCTACACTGCCCTGCTGGTGTAGCCGCCACATGTGAGCGCCATGTCATGTCCGCCAGGCCGCTCCACTTCGCACCTTGCTACTGGGACCAGGCATGGCTTCCGACTGTGGGATGTGGCTACGGGGGCAAAGGCGAGAGAGGTAATAGATGAGGCGATCTTAAATATGTATCTGTTTTTGGTTGCATGGACATCCGCCGGCAGGTCGTTAGTAGCCACAGGTGGGAGGGGGGGGAGGGCTGTGGTCGTGTTGGAGGCGGAGTGTGGGGCAGTCGTGCACAAGCTGCACGGCCACGATGATGCAGTGATAACTGCGGCATGGAGTGCTGATGGGAGCATGCTGGCGACTGGTTCTCGTGATTGGACTGTGAGGATCTGGGATGCCACCACCGGCACTGCCCTGAAGCAGCTGCAGATGACCGACGGTGTGGAGTCAGTGGCCTGGCGTGCTGACGGCCGCGTGCTTGCAGTTGGCGGCAACGACGGCGTCAGGCTGTGGGATATGGCTAGAGGTGGCATCATGCGTCACATACAACCTGGCATCAGAAATTGCAGGACATGTTGGAGCCCATGCAGGAGGCTGTTGTATGCGTTGAAGCGTGGTGGTGTGCGGATATACTATGTAGAGCAGCCAGGAGATGGGGTGGAGGCGCTCCACATTTCGTTTAGGCTGTGAATGAAAGGTTCCGGCCTTCAAACTAATGACTTATTACAGAGCGTAAAGTACAGGTTTAACACTTGGAGATGACAATCATCACAGAATGCGCATGTTAACACCAAATTAAGCAATCTGCTTCCCTCCGCGTGCTCTAGAGATGCTTTCGCAACACCTGAAAGATAGTGAATAGGCAGAAGCACGAAGCAGCACCGCGGAGGGGGGGGGGGGGGTGGTCGACCACGCAATAGTGGCGAAACGACGTGCGAACTAATGGAAGTCTTAGCTTAGGCATGATTTGTGTTAATATGCAATCGCGGTGACGAGATTGAACCTTTTCGTGGCAAATACTGCCAGAACAGGGATGTGAACAATGCGACCGCCCCAGTAGACACCGAAGAGAGCAGAGTCTGAAATGTCAACCACCGCATGTTTCTTTCGGTTCGCGCGGTGCCGGTGGCGGCGGGTGTGGGACAGCACTCCGGACCGGGGACTGGGGGTGTGGGGGTGGGTGGTGCTGCATCGGAGGGGGGGGGTTCCGACGCAGCACCCCCTCCACATCGAGGGGGGGGGGTTGAGATGCTGAGGAGGGGGGGAGGGCTAGGGTGGAGGTTGCGAGCTGGGCAGTACAGTGCGTACATCAAGGGCGCGTATCGAGGAACGGTTACAAGCTTGCTTTACACCTCAGGCCCACCGCACTGCGCACGTTTAGTGCTCCTTCACTGCACTAGCATCCCTTCAGGCCACACATTACTACAAAAAAAACCGCCAGGGCGATTGTACACCTTGCACAGCATCTGGCCACCTGTGTTGCACTTGTACCTACCACACAAATAAATAGAGAACGAAAAGTCTAAAAAACAACGCCCAGAAAGATCTTCACTGCCACATACATTCGTAACATGCATGTATGTAAAAAATATTAGGGACATGCATGTATACCATGTATTCACCTCGTAGCAACAAACATAACGTGCATTCCTCGCACACCCACATGCATGTATACCATGCATTCACAATAACAAGCAGCGGGTTGCAGTAGCGGCGCAGCACAGCAGCAGCAGCAGAAGATGTATTGGCATCTAGCAAGGGGGGTTGTTACGTGTCATGCCGAGAAGACCTTGAGGATCTCGTCTGCTGGTTGGTTGCAGACAGGGCAGACTTTGCGGTCCTTGAACCACATCTGCGCACACATGTCGCACGCGCACACATGCACAGATGTACCATGCCGGAAGCACCAATCCTTTGCACCCACCATGCAGATGACACAGGTGTTCTCTAACTCCTCGGTTGTGGCTGAGCAGTTGCGGCGGTCTTGCTGCGCACCCATCCAGTCCTGCACATGCAGTAGGCTTTTCAATGGCATGCTAATTGATATATCGGCGATTACATCTAGCAGGCCGAAAAATGCACAACAATTGTGGTTTCGGCGCTGTCATGCCGGTGGTCTTGCACGGTCAAAGCTCCCGATATCCCTCGTTTTCGTGTACCATACTAATGCTGTTCTGCTGGGATAAAATATTGTCGTTCCTGCAGGGAGGCTTACGGAGGGAGCACAATGTGAAGCCAGCCATGCACGTGTGCACGAGCCGTTTGGAGCAGCAGGCTCATGGTGTCGGAGTAACGCAGGCTGACGCAGGTATGCACACGCATGCGCATAGTAAACATGCAGATCATTGCAGAAGGGGGTGCAGCACCACTGCCTGCCGTGCTGTTTGGTGTGCTGAAAAGCGGTAACTGCAACCGTTGGAATGTTTTCGGTTTTGAGGGCTTGCCTGTTCAATTAATGACGCTTTGGTCTGTATCGAGGTATTGTTTGGTACTATAGTGAGATTCGTAATTCCGTGACAGAAATCAGGCCTCTGAGATTGCTTGAATGAGTATTTGAAATGTGGCAGTTCAGAATTCCACAACTTTCGCCTGCTGAGGAATGATCGTGTGCTGCTGCAAATGTTCCATTCGAGTGCAGTGGGGGTTCTTGCGTCTCTAGCTGCTTATGCTCTGGCCGATCAACTCCCTTCCCTCCCCTTATATAAAAGCCTGATGAGGGATCAGCCCTGTGTGTAAAGGGGAATCCCTATACATCAGTGTGCTCAACTCAACCTCCAAATCAATATCAAATCACTGCGTGTCATTGCGCCCAGCCTCGAAACGGCGAATAAACACCAAAACGGAACATTGGACATGGAGACCAAACAGGCCGACACAGAAGCACCGCACTGTGGCAGTCTTGTCTCCACGGCGCTGCTGCATTCGGCGCCTTCTCATGCCCTGCTGCTGCTCCTGCACACTGCGTGCGCCCTTCCTAGCTGTGTTGGCCACCCATTCCACGAAGTTGTCCGCAAGGTCTGGTGCGACTACTGCAAACGTGACGAAGCCTGCATGCATTGGACCAGCGTTCGTGTGATGCAGCCGTGAGAGCTGGATTGTCTGAAAGCATGCTCTGAAAGCAACAGCGGCCAGTTCCAGTGCCTGTGCACAAAACCATGTAGTCGTTGTCCTCCTTGGGTTGTAGCAGGTCAAGCACTGCTGTGAGACTCCGGGGGGTGCGGGGGGGGGGGGTGTATGGGTTAGATATATCTCTTGAGGATGTGCAACTCAACTTCTGCAATGATGCATGACCACGAAACATTGCCAGGAAATATATTAGATTGCGGGTTGTGGGACAGTGTTACGATCGCTGCTAGTCTGTGCTTACGATGTCTCGAACTCCTACACGTTCTTGCGGGTGGGTGATTTCATCAACCAGCCGACAGTGCAACAGGTAATCGGCCCCAACAACGAACCTGCGAGCTCTATGATGTCGTGTATATGCATGTGGTGTTTACCACTGCTATGCAGGTGTTTGAATGAGGGCCGCAGGAACAGGCAGCAGATGGACAGTACACCAGGCCCCTCTGCTAGTGACTATCAGGTAGTACCTACATCTACCGTGCCATGGAACACAGGATGCTGATGCAGCTGTCTTCCTGACGTTCTGAGCTTCATTCAAAGCATCAAGCACAGTACACTTTCACAGCACACTAAATGCTGACGAGTTCGATGTTTGCAGTTGTTAAGATACTGCATGCAGCAACATACTTGGTCATTCATGAGTCGGAGTTGTATCAAGCAACGGTTTCACGCCAGTGCGTACCACTGGGGGCGTACGACTTGAACATGAAGGAACATGCTGGAATTCGTGCTTGGAGGACTGCTCTGAAGATGACTGTCACAGCGCGGTTGAAAATGCGTTCAGGCTCACGTATATCACACCTGCACAGCTCACCGCCACCATCCTTGCCAGCAGTAGCAACATCTTCAACACGCGTACCTGCAAGCACGGTCGATGTTGCTGTCCATCTGTCCTGACTGAAACAAGCACTCATCTGCATTCTGCAGCAAAGCTACAGAACACCTCAACAGATACTCTGAAAAACTGCACAGATGTACACTCAGACACGGGGTTTTCGTTCTCTGCGCTGAGACCTGCATCCTCGGTTCTCTGAGCTGTTGGCGTGTTTCGGATGATCGTTGCCCTTTGCGCTCTCTGTACGTGCTACCGCGCCACTGTCGACGTAAAAACACTCGGAAAATAGGAATTAGGATTCATAAAGCTGAATGTTACATGTGCAGACATCCATGTGCGATAATTGGCAATCAACACAAGGGTAATAGCATGCTCTAAAGTCGTTGACCCCATCGATGAAGTGGCCTTCACATGTGACAATCAACAGGGCCTGCAAGATTCATCATAAGAGCGAGGCATCAAGGTGAGAATGCTGGTTTAAACAGCGTACCTGTGTGTTAAACACGAACGTAGGGCGCGAAAGCCCCTCGTGGGATTTACAAGACCGAGTTACAAATGCTGCAAAACTGCATACACAACTTGACCATAAGCGGATAGCTGTCTGTGTATAGGTATCATACGAATCTGACGAAGAAATTCGAGCCACGCAGCTAAACTGAAGAACGGGCATACACACAGCCATAGTATGATCACACGTGAGCAGATGAGCACATTATCAGGCAAAGCTGGTACTTAGAACATTCAGCTACGTGTGAGGTGAGGAGGGTCAGCACAGCATATTAATACTTCTAAAAGAGATAGCGCACCGGTCAGAGCACAACAACAGTCCCCTGCTGCATTCAAGGAAGTGCGCAGCGGCCCAGATCGTCTACAGTTAATCAGATCCAGCCTACCTACGACGTCTCTGTACTCGAGAGAAAGCTGAGCTGCTGTTGTCGGTCAACACCGTCACGATCCACCGTCACCGACTCACGCTGTAGCGATGGCTCGGTTACTGGACAGTACATGAAATGACAGCCCTTTCGAAAACATCTTCATCATCCATGGCTGTTTTGCATCTGCTACGTGCATGTCACAAGTTCAGGCTCGTCTCCTCTACGAGACGTTCGACAGATGCTGAATCTTCTCGTACAGCAGCAGGGATGCAGTAACATTGGAAACACAGCAAGTGTTGTATCAAAGCACTGACGCTAGGAAATGATCGAAACGGCCATGTTTCTGCACCCATCCAGGTGACGAGGTCTCATTTTCTGGGAACACCTGTCACCACCAGATACCCTATCACTGTGATATATAGGACTATGCCCGTAATCTGTATTTGTTTCAGTCATCGCCACATGGCACGAACATGCATCTCCTGTTTCCCAACACCTGTCAGGACTGCTGCTGGAAGGCATAGAATGGATCAGCAGAGGCGTGCAGAACGTTTGAAATTCTGTGAAATAGACTAAACAACAGGGTCGGTGGGTGCTGACCTCACTCCTTCGGGGGTGCTGAGGACGAAGCCCTTCTTCGGTATGGCGTGGTTCCCGGTTGGCATTTTTCTATACATTGCTGAAACTGACTATAATTTATAGTAAGTTAGAGACAACGTGTTGTTGTTTGTAGACAGGGTCCTCAGCGGAGACATGCAGCCCATGCCAGCCATGCTGGCCAGCCGCCTGGTCGCTCTGCAGAAGCTCAAAGGCGGGGTGCGGCCCATCGCTGTCGGTGAGGTGTGGATGCGCTTCTGTTCGTTGTGCGCAATTGAGCTGTGTT
>JAUMHD010001119.1:0-82624 GCA_032359135.1 Ulvella scutata
CACGAACCCGTACCGGTTGCCCCCCCCCCCCCCCCCCCCTCTCACGGCCCCTTGCATTGATTGCCCACGGGGAACAGCGGTGTTACATCACAGAGTGCATGTACTCCCGTACCTTTCCAGTTTGTAAAGCATGTACTCCCGATTAGTTTTTTTTTTCGCTTGCCGGAGCTGCCAATGAAGCCTGCCTCAACTTGGGAGATCACACAACAGTTCCAGCATTACAGCTAGAATACACCGTGCATGCATGCAAATATCTAGCTACTGCATGGAGCGCGGCACTCCTACGAGGTGCTAGCAAAGGCAGAGCCGATGCAGTTTGAAGCCTGCACACTGCAGGGAGACCGGCCACTCACTCCACCCTCATCCACCTACACATTCGCTTGGAGGGGCTGCCCAAACAGCGCCTCTCCAGCAGCCACATGTCGGTCCTGCGCAGCAGCGTACAGCTCCTTGCTACCAGGCCGAGGCTCCACCACCGCCTGCTCCACCCCAGCGCCGTTCTCCTGAACAAACTCGGCAATATCATCACCAAAGAACACTGCCGCAGCCTGCAACGCCGCCCCAGTGGCTGCACTCTCGGAGACTCTTGGGATCACAACAGGAATGCCAAGAACATCCGCGATGATCTGTCTCCACAGAGTGTTCTTTGCACCGCCCCCCACCAGCCTCACATTCGTTGCTGTCACTCCAAACTCCTTGAGCCTGCAACAGCAGCACTGCTGTTGTGTGAGTGCGACGCAGGCACAGGCACAAAGACTGGCTCTGCAGCGGTGCCTTCACGCGCACCAGCCGCTGAAGCTACTTAAACAGTTCCCTTATTATTACCTTGTGTACAGAGTGTTGTAATCAGCTCTCTATGACCACAAACCACAGCAACAGAGGCAGATACACATAGCAACAGAGGCAGATACACATAGCAACAGAGGCAGACACGCACAGGGAGAGGCCTGCAGCCAGGGAGAAAGTGCTGCCTTCAAGCGCGGCGCGGTACAGCAGCCCCGGCCGCCGCAGCATGCCCGGTGCCAGGCCAAGAATGGCGCCCCTGCTGTGGGGCCAGTCAGGCGTGCGCTCCCCCGTGAAGTATGGCAGCACGTTGACACCCTCGCAGCCTGCGGCCTCCTGCGCGGCCAGGGCAGTGGCGTCCTGCAGCGACAGGTTGAAGGCCCTCTGCACCTCCTCGGGGCTGCCTGTGCAGTTCATGGTGCACATCAGGGGCAGCCACTTGCCTGCATGCATGCGTGTGTTGTGAGAGAGTGCAGTGCTTTGACACTGTGATTGGTGCGCATGCCATGCATTCTGTCGGGGTTGTGCAAGCTGAGCGCGGCTGTCAGGTTGGGGTGCATGCATGCTGTACTGGGTGAGGGAGGATAACATGTTATCACAGAGACTCTGTGCATGTGCATGCGCCAGCTCTTCCGATTAGATATTCTTGAACAAGCTGAGAACAAATTATCTAGAGAGTTCCCAGGCCCTGGCAGTATCAGTATCCAGTGGCTTGCAGCACGGTTGCTTTGAATGCTGATTTGTCAGCCTTGGCCGACTAAACAAAATTGTTTTGGGCACAGGTCACCCCGGAAAATGATCGCATCAGAATGAATTGTTCTATGTACCACCTCCTGAAGAACTTGTCGCCAAAATAATGATTTTCCCCTATTCCGTCAAGGCATCGATGGGATAGGTCGAGAGGTTAGGTTGGGGGCTAGGTTCCTTGCATCGCCGAGAACCCATATCCACATGCATATGCAATCATGGCTTGCTGCAGTGCTTGACAACGCAGGAACGAATGCATGCATGCATGTGTGGTGGTGAGCGAACCTGTGGCGTCGCAGAACGGTGCGATGCGGCCCTGTGTGTCCAGGATGGGTTTGTCAGAGGGGCAGAACAGCGTTCCGGAGGTCCCCAGCGACATGCAGAGGTCCCCAGCCTGCACCGCTCCCACACCTACATGCCAGCCGCTCCGCATGCATGCTGCTCGGCAGTTGCATGCATAAGCTCCGAGACTGAGTGAGCCTCCAATATGTCATTTCTTTCAAACTAGTTCCTACACTTCATCTTCATGAAACCCATAGTTTTTGTGTGTTTGCAAACCGGAAAGGTAGTGAATAGGCATGAACCCATATAGCCAAAAGCAGCTACCGAAAAATATCCACCACTTCGCTTGAATGGCACAACAGCACCATCACGAAATTATTTCCCAGCACTCGAAGCCAAACCCATAGTTTTTTGTTTGATCTGGCAAAATAAAAAAGCTGCTAAATACTATACAGTAGCATCTGGTTAATCCGGACCCCTCTGACCTCATGAAAATAGTCCGGATTAAAGAGAACTCCGGAATAAGCGCTCGGCTTACATGTATGGTGTCGGTTTGACCTCGCGGAAAAAGTCCGGACTAAAGCGAAGTCCGGATTAACCAGATGCTACTGTATTGCATACGGCGCAGTCGATTGTCACCATGCCACAACAGCATGCATGCATAATTTACTGAATTCTTGTAGGAAGCAAATCGATGAAATGTGTTCAAATTTTCGTGCAGGTCTGCATGTTTTTGGTTTGTCTCTTCAATATTGCGCGTGTTTGTGTGTGTGGATGTATACTTGCCAAGCAAACATGTTGCCGAACGGTGACCTGCCACTGGGCATGTATCCTCGAGTGGTACATATGAATGCATCGCAATTGGCAGGCAGGCCAGGGGGTGGCGTGTTCACCGTCACGGTGGCAACTTCCAGGTATGATAACACTCAGTACATGTACCCTGCATGCACTGGAAGAAATCTTCGCAGTATGAACGTGAACAAGGCTGAGAACGAGCACTTTCCCAGGGCGCTCATCATGTTGTCTCCACTTCCAGGCGCCACTATTGTGGTGTCCGGTATTCCCAGCAGCTCTGCAACATCTTCTTTGACCTTTCCCACAACCGCTGTGGGCTCTATCACGGGCGGGAAGATGTCAGCTGCACCTTCCCCTAGCACCTGTTTCATGGCTTCATGTGCATGAGTGCGTGCTCGAACATCAAAGAGCCCCGTGCCACTAGCATCACCACACTGCATACGGAGTGCGCCAATCAGCAGCCCTAGAATGCGACGAGGTTCGGGCCACCTGGTAAAGCATCAGGGTTGTTCACGGGGTGCAGTGCTGTAGAGCTAGATGTCAGGAATGATGCAAGGTGCTGTAGTTTGACGAGGCACTTGACGAGCACAAGGTCGTACTTCCATGGCCATGTTGCCGGTGAGGAAGAAGTTGATGTACTGGCTGGGAAGCAGCACAGTCTGTGTGCGTTCCCAGCTCTCTGGCTCGTTCTCTGCGAGCCATAACATCTTGGTTGCAGTAAAGCCTGGTACAACTTTGAATCCAAGTTTATTTGTAATGCTTTCCGCCTGAGGAGCCGATTCAACGTCGCACCATAACTTGGCGGGTCGAATCACGGAACCTGAGGAGTCGAGGGCAACCATGCCGTGCTGCTGCCCACTTACAGCCATAGCCGCGACATCAGACCTATCTACACTTTCAAGTGCCTGCAGTGCTGACTCCTCAACAGCCTGCAGCAAGGGCGATCTTGAGTGGCTGAATTGGAATCAGCACCACGAGTGGGCCAAGCTGTCGAGGCAGAACACAGCACACAGAGTGCGAAGGGCAGTGCCACTGCCGGGAAATACCTTCAGCCAAGTTTTTGGATCCTGCTCAGCTTGCCCTGGCCTCTCTGACAGAACACCATAGGCTCGCTGGCCAGATGATATCACTCTCTTCCTCTGTGAGTCCCATACCACACACTTGCACGACTGGGTGCCTACATCTAGCCCAAGGAACAAGGGCATCGTTCACCAGCCAGGGCTGGATCTGGTGCTCACTGACCTAATTGCATGTCAGGTGGTGTGAGAATCTAGTTTGCGCAGTGCCTGACAAGAGTTTTACCAGCCACCAGCAATGGTTTTCAGTGAAGGAAGACTTTCTGAATGCTGCAGCTGAGGGCTGACAACACATGCTACGCTTGCAAGTGTTCTGTGCAGTATACCTGCACAGAATACGTAGTTCTTGTGGACACCTTCCAGAACACTGCCACTGAATCTGGGCGATGACTGCCCACAGACTCATAGCACGAGCAAGCAATTATTCCAGTACCACCCAGATGATCAAGAACCCTGAACTATGTTGGCCAGGTAAGCATGTACACACGCACGTGCGGCACAAGACATCTGTGGTGGATCTGAGGTAGTTACAAAATCTCTCATGGCTCAGAGAGAGAGAGAGAGAGCATCGCAACCTATCGGATAAACACAACACCAGCAATTCTTCTGGAAGCGTCTCCCAAGTTGCTTCGATTCAATTTCACCAATGATACAGGCAGATTCTCTGGATCGCCAAACTATGCTACCTGACCAAGATCCTCTCTATAATCTAGACTAAGGCATGAACAACCTTCATGCTCACATCACAGGTGTACAGTGCTCGTTTCCATTGCTGGAACATCCCCTATCTATTCAAAACTGGGAACAGCTAACGGTATTACAAGAACTTGCATTCAGCAGCCACAACACCCACCTGCCACTGAGGAACACATAAAGTCAGATGCAAGGCACTAGTGTACACAAGGAATGTGCAAGTACGGGATACAGAATGCTACCTCAGCTCTATACTTTTCATACGCCTGCCTCCGAGATGGCTTGCGCATCATGCGCTCCTCCACCATTGCCATCACCTGGAAACACATCTTGTGTTGAAATTAGCCTCACAGACGAGCAGCCAGAGCAGCGAACACGAACGCTGCATTGTACAGCAAAGCTCTGCATCTGCTCCTCGGACAACAATTCTTACCTCTGCCGGAGCAGAGTACACTCAAGTGTCCACAAGGAACACCACATGACGCAGAGCAGAGTATCGTGGCTTCCACGCACACCAGTACAGCAATTGATGTCATGCAAAGTGTAGTTCAGGGTGTTGCAACCTTTTGTTGGTTTGAAAAACGCCCAAATACTTGCTATTTGTGTCATTCCCATATTCTGTCGTTGTGTCTTAGATTTGTCAGACACTCTTGCTGAAAAAGAACCCAGCCCTGCGCTGCGCGAGTTCCAGAAGCGCTCACGTCACATACACAGTGCAATCGTGAGTGCTATTTGAGCTAATCGCCAACCTGCTTGTGCCGCATGGAGGCTAATTGGCAGGAGTTCTAACAGTGTTGCGCGCAGCACAGCGGAAACACACCTTCCACATGCATACAGAGTTGAATGCTGTCCCAAGCAGTGCCCAGGGTTGGCCCACCGACACAGCGAAGAGGCCCGCTCCCCACCACCACAACTGCTCACCAAAGTGGTTTGGGTGCCTGCTGATACCCCACAACCCGTCCCTGAGAACCTCTGGCCTACCCTTTTCGGCAGCTGTCACGAACTTGTGCAAGGAGTGGTCTGATATCGCAGCAATTATGATGCCAGCGGCTGCAATAAGCACAGCAACAGTGTCCAAGGGCTGCCATGGCATTGCTGTTGTGCATATCGCATGCCAGGGCAACATCAGGCCTACTAGCATTATGTGCTGCATCACGTAGACTGCAGACACCTGCACAACTTTGGACAGTATTAAGCTTGTGGTATATTCATCTTGACAAGGGGTTCAGCTGAGCTGCTTTGCGTTGGTAGTACGAGTGCACAGGTCAGTTGCACATCACCCCATCACCGACCAGTGGCAACACCTGAATTAACGGCCACCATTTTCCGAACTGAACCTTCATATCGGCATATCTCCAATCCTCCTGTTGGCCCACAGCCCAGTTTTCTCTCCTGAAGTACGAATGTGTCAGCCTGACAGCCCACAGAAACAGAAGAGTTGTGCTGCACAGCTGTCTAGCATTGCCTGGAACTGAGGCTGGGTGTGTCAGCCAGAACGCTGCAAGCATTGGAGGTGCTAAAGTCCAATAGGGGTCGATGAGCCATGTACTACCCTGCGTGTACAATGGAAAGACGTCGTTCGAATACAATGTCACGAAGCAGGGCTGGCTCCCACAATACTCGGAAACATAGCCTCACCTGAATCAGGCTTATGATATAAAACGTCACATCTACGTGCAGGAACCAGAGCAAGTTCACAATTTTCAGCGGCTGGAAGTAAACGGAACATGGAAACACTGTCAATGGGAAAAAGCTACAAGCGTGTCTGAGGATATACGTGGAACATATCGGAGGAATAGCGACCAGTAACATGACGATTGAATTGTACTTCATGTTGTGTGTGCTCAAACGCAGGGGGAACAGGTGCACCAATCGTAGCGCAACCGTTATGGCTAGCATTGTGCACGAGACCGCCTGCAGAGAACAATCTCCCTAGACGTGGCCAAAAAGATTTCGGTTCCCCTCAAAGCCGCAGTTCTTGCATCCCACAGCCAATTGTTGTCCTGACATGCATGTCTTTCATGTGCCATGACGTGAAACATGATATAGCAACTCCAACCTGAATGCTTCAAGCAATATACAACTGATGTGCCGCTTCACCTACTTTATAGGCTCGTCATTTCTACATATACACCCTCCTTGTGTGTTGTTCATGGACAACCACCCTTCGAAATTCACTATGTCGCCCATTAGTCACGCTTAAGAAGTCTGTAGATCCCTTTCATCCAGATGCAACCTTGACAATAGGAAATGGCGATTTCTGCATCCTGGATAGCGTTCAGCCGCAGTACAGTGTAGTATGCATCTGGGGCTGTGCCACCAGCAACGGACAGGAAGGATCTAGAAGTGGGAAAAGCCTACTCCAGAGACTATGTTACGGCAGGGCGTGGCTCGGCTACTGCAGGATGATGGGTTTGCAGAAAAAGTGAAGGCAGAGTTCTCGGGCCATGTACAGTCACATGAAGACCCACTTGCCAGATGCCGTGCTCTGAACAGCTGGTTGTCCACCGGAGTATGCTTTCAGCAACATGTACTGTCACCGTTGCCATGCAAATGAAAGCATGCACATGAAGCATTCTTTGGTTTCTTTCTTCCCTGAAGGATGTTCATGAAGTGTGATGCAGGACGTCTGGAAAGAGGGAAAAAACGCAAAAGAGAAGGGCGCTTCACAGACACACGCGCGAAATAGGAAGAGAAAGATACAGTCAGGTGGAGTGCAGGAAATTGCAAGCTGTGGTTCAAGTGATGATGGTGCTGCTGTGGACTGTGATGGTGCCCTCGAGATTCTGAGCTTGCTCACTGTCTTGCACGAGCCATCTGATGCACAGCAGAGTAAACCAGAGTATAGATCAGGCCCGGTTTCAGTGTCACATGACACCTCCTGTGCTCATTCAGCCGAATTCCTGCTGTTGGATGTCATCGACCTCTTGGAATGCAGTGGAGAACTCCACGAATGGGATCAGGACAGCACAGTGATACAAGCTGTACAGCAAACTTCAAATCAGCTTCGAAATACTTCAACTACTGCAACTACTGCATCATTGCCAGGGTCCATTGAGGCAGCCCATACGGCATGTGGCCCTGAGGCGTCGACCCTCCCACCCAGCCGATTCCCTGCAGAAGCTGCAGCAGCAACATCAGATTACAAGGAAGCAGGCATGTACGAAATAAAACACGCTGGTGCATCCATCCTGGTTCAGGCAGAATCGCAAGCATCCTGTAGACCCAACAGCGGCACAGATCTTCAGAATTTACCTGGTGGAAAGAAACCTGCCAGCATGCTGTTGCCAATCTGTGACAAGAACACAACATGTTGTGCTGGCGCTCCAGACTCAGGTGTGGCCAGCAGCTGTTCCGACTCTGTTTGCTGGGAAGAGACCTGACAAGAGATGGGTCAATTACCTGGCACTTGCACAGCCTTTACGATGGGCTGCTAGAAAATTGAACACAATCGTTATCATATGATGCAATCCTATGCATTATTTGTGGGCCTGTATCGATGCGCTTTCACATGATCTAATTATTGACGCAGTTGCGGATCTGTAATATGCAGCTGGCATAAGTGTTGTCATTCGAGATGAAAATCTGGACAGCAGTGCTGAAGAGGGCTGTACAGATTCTCAGCACTGCAACAAGTTGGCAGCCTGCGGTCGAGCCAGTAATCATGTCCGCCAGTGTCTACAACTCACAAAGACGAGTGGCCAACATCTTCTGAAGTCAGGTACACATGCTCTCAGCCCTGAGGGGCTGTCATGAAGGGTTGAATGCCTGCATCAAGGGACCTGTGCTGTGTTATGTGCCAGGGGCGATGTGGGCACGTACTACCCAGCTGCTGTTGGTGTTGGATGATATATGGATCTTGATCGTGTTGCTTAGTTTGTGGAACACATCCTGATTCCCAATTGCTCCAGGAGCATGCTTCGGTCTCTTACATTGACAAGCATACTCTATGAGGAACACCAACAACTCTCAACTCTTAGGTGCTCACACTCTATGACTACATCAACAGAACAGGTGAACTGCGCCACATCAGTAGGAGGTGACATCTGCTTATTCCATCCAATTAATCACAATGCCCTCCTCTACCATGCTTATTGAAGCTCAGTCCTTGCTCACGGCATTCCTGAACTGTGCACGATATGCCGCGTTTGCCACAAACAGTGCCGGCCACAGAGCTGCACAATCGCAATTCATCACGTTTGAGTAGTCACTGCAGTCTGCAGATCACTAGGAATGTCAGTTGGCAACATACCTGTGAGCAGAGCCTTCTTATCTTGTGTATAGGTGGTTTTACTGTAGTTGTTCCAGAACCTGTACGATTGTGCTGTGACAACAGTTCCACAGCATGACGAAAGAACACACATAAGCCCAGGACGCACTTTGTAGCTCCAATTGCCCATAATATGCTTAAAAGGATTGGGTTGAACATGATTCCTGCAATCATACGCACGATGCATCTTCAGCTACTAACAAGCACAACACATGCTTCACATCAGGTTAGCTGTGGAAACTTACCGAAAATAGGAGAAAGAACTGATCTACAGCCACAAGTTCTGTTTGCTGTTGGGAATTGAGCTGTGCGTGGACACACACTGGGTTGTGTAACGGAAGCAGTGAATCGCTGGCTGTTCATCACCTTCTTCTCAGGTGCTATACAGTTCGTTATGCTGCACATCCCAGACAAAGTGTGCCTGCATATACTTGTATTGGGTACCAGCATCGTGGTTTCTGTACTATCACAAGGAATAAACGTGCTCGGCTGACGAGGTCGGTTGGTCAACGGAACCAGCCGCAGACGACAAAGTCCATGACCGAGGTTGGCCATGGGACAAAGAGTAGCCTTTTGTGAAGTTGGGTGCATGGCTGCGAGTGCCTGCGCGTAGCTGCTCGCAGAAAAATCTCATGAGCACACTTGGACACGCGTACACATATGTGGATCCATGGAACCGACACGACGGAGGGACAATACTGCGGTCATCTGCAGCCCAAGTTGAAGTAAACTGAGCATTATGTTATGCATATTATGATATGCCCTCGCCATCTGGTTCAGTGGGTCGACAGCAATTTGTTAATGTTTTTTCGAGTGTGCCCCTCCAGTCTCTCAGGAAACACCGTGCATACAATAACAGTCTTGCTGCCTTCTTGCTGATTTATCGTCAGGATGGGTGCCAATCAGTCAGTGGAAGGCCTCCAGAACGACCTTCAGAATGAAGTAAATACTATCAAGACCGAGCTGAAGGTACGAGGCGTGCCCCACAGTTAATTACGCTCCGTGCTGCACATCTGATGTACCGCGATAAGCAAGGCGTACCAGTGTGGGTTTACGTGTGTGGAGAATGGTGGAAGTTTTCAGAAGTGGATGTGTGCAGGCGCCAGCGTTGCTCAAGATCAACGTGACACGTTCTGAGGCAGGGTGGCAGAAGTCGTCAACAAATGCGGTGTGGAAATTCTACAATGCGAACGAAGACACGGCTAGACAAACGCAATGGTACCTCGAGATCGAAAGTGCCGATGTGGACATGTTCGTGGCAGGAGATGCGGAGATGCAGATCGACACAGCAACACGGAAGGCAACCTTTTTTGATGCAGAGAGTCAAAGTGTGTGTTCACTTGTCTTCCCGACAGCAGCGATGTGTTACGAGTTCTCTGACCAGTACCATAACAAGCTGTTTGAGAATGAAAGCACCAACGGAGCCGTGGACTTGGGAAACGCCAAGGACTGGTACTTCCAGCCAGCAGATACGGAGCCTATGGACTGGGAGCTTACAGAGGAGCCGCTGCCAGAGGCCACAACACCAAAGCTTGGAAAGCAGACAGAGGCACTAGCACAGAAGAGTGGGATTGTTACAGGCGTAGCAATGGGGGCGGGCGCCAACTCCTTCCTGCTCGAAGAAGGCAAAGTCAAGGTGAGTGTGCCTTGCCCAGGGCCCTTCCTCAGGTTGTGCTCAGCATGGTATATCACCAGTCAGCTGAACTGTGTCTGCCGACAGCTGTGTGAGTGCAGATGTGATGTGCAGTCTGCAGAGAATTAAATGCTCTGCTACATGAAACCAGTGAAGGAGATTCCATGCTCAGAACGTCTCTACCGTTTTGGGCATGCTGATCAATACCTTCCAAGCGGCTTCCTGTTTGAACATTGTCTTCGCAGAGACAAACACCAACAGAAGACAGCATCATACAGTATCTATATACTAGCATAGCTCTGAATGGGCAACTTCACACTAAAGATTGCCTGGCACAAAGTTCCCTGATGTGTGCAGGTGTTGAGGAATCAACTCGGGAAAGTAGAAGAAGACCCATCAAGAGGCTTCACATTGACACCCCCTCCAGCCACTACACTTGGAGCCATAAGCCCGACTTTCACAGCCAGCAAGGTCATGCTCGCAAAGAACGAGACACAGATGAACATGCTCACGCCAATCAAACGTGAGGCGGTGGTGCAGGTCAGTACCTCCTCTCATACTGCACTGCATCTGCTGGCCCTTGCATAGAGAATGATGTTGTGAACAGCGCTCACTGCCAGATGCACCTCACACTGTGAATTGTGAGTTCTGTGGTCCCCTTGTTCGTCACCCTGCAGCGGCTGCAGCGCGCAGCAGCAGCTCCCGACTGACAATCATGAACTCACAATGAGCGTTCTTTGCCAGATATAACTTCGTGTGCCCTGGATGCAAAGTCCAGGGCACCCACAGTTCAAAGCTGCTCAAGGTCCCCTCATACAGCAGGGCTCATAGCGTAGCCGTAGAGTCCAGTCACAGGATTCTACTGCTCCCTGTGAAGCCTGAGCAGTCCAGCAAGGTACACAGTTGCGTGTGTACATGAATGACTCAGCCAGGCACAGCAGAACACATTTTCTCATCAAATCAGGGTGGCTGATATGTAGGCGGATCTGGAGAGCGGAAAGGTGGTGAGGCAATGGAACTGCATGATGAATGGGGTGGAAGTGCCTATGAGCGACATCATCCCCGACACAAAAGATGCGCAGCGTGACGACCGCTCCACGTTCCTGGGCCTTGACGCCAACCGTATCTGCCGCTGGGACCAGCGCACCCAGGAGGGCGTAGTGGCGGACTTGACGTACACGCACGGCAAAGACTACGCAGCGGGCACAAACTTCACATGCGCTGCGTCGTCCCTAGATGGCTATGTTGCTGTGGGCTCCAAAGATGGGAGGGTGCGGCTGTTCGGGTCCAAGAAAATTATGGACGAGTTCGGCTTTTCGCGGGCTTCCACTTCTGTGCCGGGCCTGGGTCTTCCGATCACCGCGATCGATGTGTCGGCAGATGCTAAGTACGTTGTTGCGACGACGGACAAGTACTTGCTAGTGGTGCCGACGTCGTTTAAGGATGCCAAGGGTGTGAACACGAATGGGTTTTTGTCACGCATGGGTGCGGACACGCCCGCTCCCCGCCTGCTGAAGTTGAAAGCGGAGGATCGTATCAAGGCGGTGCGGGTTCACTCTTGTCAGTTGTCCTATTGTGAGTGTTCTTGGAGCCACTGCTGCCTGTATTTTGTTCTTGTTTGATCCTTCTTGGTGTTCAGTCGCAAGATGTACAGAGACAGCAATAGGTCACATTGCTGCAAAGCATCACATAAGAGAGCCTCTCAAAAACCAGGGCAGTGGCAGTATACACCGTTGATGTTCTCAAGTATGAAATAACGGTTCTCAATTCGACCCATTGAATTGGGCCCTGGCTGAGTTGAAGCCAGGGTAGTGCTCTTGGACCGATATTACGGGCAATTTCACTCAGAGGGGGTACCTTTGGGTCAAATAAACCGTCCTTTGTTAGGTAAGTCGACCCAGCAATTCAACAGTCAGCCCGAGTTCTGCGGGCAATTTTCTGAACTTTTGCACACGCCTGGTTGCAGGGCCAGGATGCAGTGTTCTCCAAGGGGAAGCTTACATGGGTGACGGAGAAAGATGTTCCAGAGAGGTGGATCGCAGCTTCCTGCGGCCAGTACACCGTGCAGTGGAATTTCCGAAGAATCAAGGCCCACAGGCCAACGGTGATCTCCGGTGGCGCCTTCACGATCTGCGAGCACTACGACATGTTCAGGAAGAATGAGAAGGTGGTTGACAACGCCTTCTTGCATGATGACCATGCACCCACGCAGCAAGCAAAGAATGCCCTCGTTGTTGCCACAAAGCACATGGTCTACAACTTTGATGATGAAAGCTCAGACTTTGAAGGATGAGCGCTGCATGGGCATTTTGCCAACCGCTTCGTTGTCGTTTGCTGTTCCCCCTGTTCTCCCTTTTAGTGACTGAGTCTACCACTTGGCAATCATGTGTTATATGGTCTTCTGTTTCATCTCTGTCAGCAATGCGCTGCATTTGTTCCAGCGCTTCGTTCGGTGGCTTGAAGTGAAGTATAGCATCAGCGGAATGCACCTAGCACCATTTCCTGGTACCAGCTTCAGAAACGAGGTACGAATATCATGTACATAGTCTCTTTTATGTCGATGTGTAAAATCAATACACACATAGTTTCTTCAGCAGGATATCTCGGACAGATATTGCACCCGAAACACCACAATTTCTTGTCATTTCTCTCAGAGTGACAGTGGCCTTCCCACGTCCACAACAAAGAAGATGCAAGTTGTCAAAAGCTCATCATTTGTCGAGACTAGGAGTTCGCTGCAAAGTCCGGATTCCATCGTGACGGCACATAATGTATCACACGCGCGAAATGCGGACCACGTCGTTCTCAACTGCTGTCCGCAGCAGCACACACGCACGAACAGTATATAAGCGAAGGTCTCTATGTTTGCGAGCATCTTCGAGCCCCGATCCAGATGTTGGCCCTGCTGCGATGACATTGGAACAAGCTGAGCAGACTCTGTCTGTGAAGCGTGGAGCAGACTTCGAAACAGTTCTCCGAGCTAAGAATAAACAGCTTGCTAAAGCTGGAGGTGATGCTGACAAGAAGTTCGCGGTGTGTACCTCTGAGCCAAGTAGTGAGGCGGACTCTGTCTGCATCTAACTTTGGCATTCTAGTCAGCAACTTCTTTGAAGCATATTTAATTAGCAGGCAGCTGCTGAATCCGATGCTGCATTTCTGAGCCCGGCGGGCATGAATGTGGACGTAGACAGCGCATGTATGTCGATTCGTGACGGATCTTGCAAGGACTGAGTAGGTGCTGCAGGCACCAACGTGAAGAACCGCCTATGTGCCACCCATATTACCCATATACTCGCTCGGAGATGCGCGTTTTTTCCTGTGATCTTGTCGTGCGCCGGTGCCCGCTATGGCTCCCACGTTATAGCTCAGTTCTCGTTCAGCAAAAGAAAACGTCCACAATTGTGGTTGCATGCTGGAAACATATTCTGCACTCTCGTGTCACGTCTTTTCTTGTGCGGTCGCTCACTGAATCTGTTCGTGCAGATAGAAACCGCCTATGACACTTTGCTGATGCAAAGCATGCGCCAAAGGATTTCAGGAGACATCAAAATCAATCCAAACATCAAGTATGCCGATGTACCTAGCAGGCAGACCATTCGACAGGTGTGCAGCGCTGGCAAGACTCGGATCAGAATTGCCTTGTGCGTGGTCAAACCAGTCGCTACTCTCCTCCCGCAACTGTTTCTTCCACCACCTCTGCATGTGAAGGTACAACAGACTCTTCTCTCGAAGCTTCCAGGTTCAGTGAGCACTTCACTGCCACCAAACGACCAGCTGGGAATTCTAGCTGCAGCATACGGCTCCTTGATGTTGTGGGCCTTCATTCAGGGCGCAACCGAGCCATATCCTGCCCAGCAAGCCGATGTTGCCGGATTTCAGCTTGCTCTGGGATTTGGAGGTGGAGTGTACTTCCTCCGTGACAAGAAGCGTCTCGGTTTGGGGCGCTCCTTCGGGTATGCAACACTTGGTCTTGTGTTTGGGGCCATCCTTGGAAACTTGCTCGAGGGATGGGTTAGAGTAGATATTGTGCCACTTCTCGGAATGGGTTCCCCTGGAGTGTTTGTTGGGGAGTTCAGTTTGATTGGTTTGGGTTTAGCTGTGGCTTTGCTGGCCTAGGGCCTTTTTTTCCAACCACCATAAAGTTGAGCACACACATTGGTGACCATCCAGTAACGTGCGCTGTGGAAGTGATTCAGCCTGCGTTCGCAAACTGGCAGTTGCACTCTAGTTTCGTTCTGGAGGGGAGATTAGAAGAAATGCTGTTCCTGCAGCCCATGTCACCATTTTGTAATCATTTCAAGAATTGGCACATTGACGCAACACATCGACAGGAACTTGAAATATGCACAACTGGCCATGATTTGATTACACAAAAAAACCGAGTACTGGAACCTGCAAGCCCTCATTATACATCGCACCTAGTACGCTTTAGGACCTCACACAGTGGAATACATCACGTGCTTGTGGCACACATCCAAGTCTGCACACCGACCTTGGTTTCATCATCAACATGAAATATCTTGATCTGTGGATCTAGCTCAGCAACTGCAGGCTTGCTTCCCACACTAGCCATTGGGCAGCGTTGGCAGGGAAGGCGCGCAGAATGGTGGGCCCCAAACCCGCCCACCAGCTGCGCAAACCCCCTTGTAACCAGGCCATTTTCATTGCTTCGAGAAGACTGACACGATGGTAGTTGTCCCCTGGACGCGCTGCCTGTATACGTGTTTTCGCTGAGTCAATTGGCAAGACAGTGGCCCACATTGCGCAGCCTGCAATACCCCCTGCTGCCACGGTAGCTGCAAACCGTTGAAGCACCTGAAAGCCTGTGAAGCTTGGCGCAGCACCCTGCAGTTGGTGATTTGTGGTAACAGACCCTGTTGCCAGCGTACGGTGTTCATGCACACTGCTGGTAGACTCGTTTGCACTGTCTGAGACTTGTCCTGGCAGGAAGGTGCGCTTGGAAGCCTGCAAGGAGACAACCCCTTTGAGCGGTGTCTATTGCTGAGCACAATCACTACAGCACATCACCAGTATCACAAAACCAAATGATGCGAAATTGATCGGTGAGCAGCGTGCTTGGAACCTCAAGAGGAGGAGTGCTACGATTCATGGTTGGCATGGATAGAGCCGCACACCTCATACACCACGAAGAACAGTGCATTTCCAGGGACTTCCCTGGCAAGTGTGGCGCCAAGCCCACGCAACAAGCCTCTTGCACCCTCCTCCTTGATAGTCAGCCTTACACAGTGGATGGGGTTGCGGTAGTGGCTTGAATTCACCTGCATGTAGAATATCTGACCTGGGCAAAACGCGCTGGAACTGCCATAACCCAACATGAGAACGCACATACCTCCGGTGCACAACAACGCTACCCTAGCTCGTCATTGCGCGCGCGCGCGTGTATGTGTGTGTGTGAGACAGATGCAACGTTTTGATATGCATAGCGGCACGGCGTGGTCGTGTGAAAGACCTGCAGCTATCATCGTGAATCTATAGGAATCCACTCACCTACCCACAAACACATGACACGTGCATCATGGCAAAGCACGCTACTGAAAGAAAGGACACTGCGCAGTTGTGACGACACCCAGACTGTACCAACCTTCGCCTGCAGCTGCTGCACAAGCACAACTCCATGGACAAAAGCGCTGCATCACAAGATCTCACGCGCCTGTTTTGCAAGAACATGGGACCCTCGCACCTGCAGCCGGCACTTCACAAGCTCCACTGGTGCAAGGACGAAGCTCAGTGTGACTCCTGCAACAGCTCCTGCAGCAGCTGTATGTGACAAGGGAGCGACATTGATTGGCTTCTGTGAAGCCCCATTGCTGCGCAGCTCAAAACCGTCACCACTGTCGTGTGGAGTGTCATTTTGAGGGCGTGCGGGCACAAGGGACGTCCTGGCGAGTGCATGCAGCGAGGAAGTATACGTCAGGTAGTTGACGCCACACTCCAGTGCACCACCTATTAGGGGTGCAGACACGCCGACAAATAGTCCTCCAACCTGCATGGCAGCCAGGCACTGTTCCAGATTCTGTGGTCCTAAACGATACAAGTACATGGATCATGGATGCGAATGGCACAGAGAATCAGATACTGTTTGAGGTAATGGAGTGGTAATACGTAATACGTACCCCTTTGGTGCTGAGAATATGCGAGAAGCATTGCAGCGGTCCAGAGAATCGACCAGGATGCGAGTTTTGCAGGGCCACCTTAACAGTGTCAAACGGATACCCAACAAGCACATTGGCTCCTCCAGCGCAGGCTCCACAAATATAGTCGCGTAGTAATGGAGGTAAACCAGCCCCTGAAGTGTGCGTGTCAGTCTTTTGTGGCTTAGACATGTGTTCCCACTGGCTGGGCAGAAGGCACCACACAGGGACACCACACAACGCTGCACGCTTGCCACGGAGTTACCATCCCCCGTCTGCTGCGTTTAGTCCTTAGCAACGCTGTTCACGCACTTGAGTGGACAGATTGGTGCAACGGGCGGATGAAAGGAACAGCTTGTTGCATAGGTGGAATACGGCTGGTTGCCCGGGTCTCCCTTGCGTCTAGAAAATGGCTGCAGGATGACAATGCTTGCTTGATCCGTGTTGCTGATGACAGACTGCAGTAGATGTACACGAACGGTCACGGTCACATCATCGACAGAAACAGCACCGCCCAGCCGTATGAACGGCAGGACTAAACATCTTTCATGAGCTAAAGAGCTTCTTCCGAGGTTTTGACAATGCCTTTTCCGTCATCGCTGCGCCTCGACCTTGCACAGTGCTCTTGGACGTGCCTGTATTCGATCTGATCTTGTGCTTGAATTGAGCATGATGAATCAACCAGGACACCGTGCACGGTAGCTCCGTATATACAAGTATACGACACTAGATTCCAAATACTTTGAAAAAGCAAACTGAGGTCCGCTGTTACTGATGCATGGGTGGAAATGTTCAATCATTTTAGCCCTTTCGTTCGCTTGCTTTCTGCCCAAACAATAAGCAGGCACCAGTGTGTATGCTGAGTTGAAGAAGCCTAGCTGGCTGATGGCAGCAGTGTGCACTGTCCCCCCATTGCTCCTGTGACAATAACATGAAACTTCAAGATGCATTTGTGAGCCACACACCTGCCCGGTTGTTGCATGCAGCTGCGGCACGCGAGCCATCAGGCACGTCATCATCACCACAAAGTGTCTTCGCAGTCTTTTTTCCCTGCCCTTGCACAGCAGCACCATCACCGAAGTCATCCAGGTCCTGCACAAACCTCGGGCTTTCTGCGACGTTTGATCCAGGGTCTCTCAAGGATCTGCTGTCTGTGACAGAATTATTCTCATAAACCAGCAACGAAATAGATGACAAAATCCAGCGTGGGGGGGGGGGGGGTGGGGGGCGGATGTGCCTTCCCCACTGGCTATGCACTATACGTCGATGCCTGCTGAAAGACAACGGCACAAAAAACAAAAAGGACAACAGCACAATAAAAAAGAGAGCGTGTTTCCAAAGCAAACATACGCACAGCAAAAGAAGCCGTTGCCAAGTTGACAATGGCACCCAAAAAAAACATAACAAATTGGGAACCACGATATACCCAGGTACGGTGTTGGCTTCCGCACCCCCAAACACAGACGGGACAACACACCTGCTGCTTCCGTTTCGCACTTTCCCCTGTCGGTTTTGATGCAACATGACGAGTGGCGCCTTTACCACTTGTCCTTTTAGCAGATGCTGTTGTCGTACCACTCTTGCTCCCTTTTCCACCTTTGCTGCCGATTCCAAGAGCAGCTGCTGTTCTATCGCTGTCCAGATATGCTGTTTCGGCTGTGCAGGCTCGATTCTTTGCTTTCGAGTCTTTGCTTGCATCAGTGTTGCCTGCTGGAGCCTCTGCAAACTGTGATGCATAGTGCACATGCACGCTGTCGCCATTACGAGGGTCCTTGCCGTCCTGAAGCAAAGTTGCTAAGTGAGTATGGCAAGGTAGACAAATCTATCCTAAAGGACCTTTGATATATGCAAGAAAGGGGAAACAGTTTCCAGAAAACAAAATAAAGAAAACACTATTTTTTCACAATCCCAATTTAGGCATCAGGAGCATACATGTAGTGCCTGAAACTTTCCACCAAAAAAGTAGCTCAAAATTGCTGTTTCCTGACAGTTCCTAAATACCCAGCATATGTAATCAGTCTGGTGTGAGAGGACACACCTTTACGAGTGCATACGGAACGAAATCCTGCATCACAGTCCACCATGGCTGCCCTATTTGACCCAGGCCTGAAGCAGGTGGGCCGGTTTGTGCATAGATGGGAGGTACAGTTGCACGAGCATCATGCAACCTCAGCACTGCTTTCGGTGCATGGGAAGCGCCTGGCAGGTCTACCTGTAATTGCCTTGTGCTTCCTTTCCCAACGGACGCAGCAATGCGGCTTTGCTGTACAGGGCGGGAAGCGGCAACCTGAACCTTGTTGCCACTGCCTACCTGCGCCACCTGTGTGTGGTGCATATTCAACTGCCCTTGCCTCAAAGCCGTAAACGCGTTCGCAGTAGGAGCCTGTGCGGCAGCAGGCGCATCGCACACGCCATGGGAATGTTCAGCAGCACTTTGTGCATGGTGGGGATAAGCGGGTGGTGCACGGTGTGTATGCTGATGCGCTTGCAGCTGAATGCGTTTCTGCTGCTCTTGGCGATTGTGTTGCTGCATGCGACTTGCTGTGGAGTCTGGTACGGGGGCAGTAGCCGGTACAGACAACTGAGCCCGCTCTGGGGCAACACATGCTGGGTTCCATTCGTACATCCCAGCAGGTCCATGACTGGAATCGACATAATGCACATTTTGTTGCAGCTGTTGCCTGTTGTGCAGGTGTGATGGCCGATGACCGTCATTATAGCAGCCAACGGCAGGGTACAATTGTGTCAGTGGTTGCTGTGTATCGCCACCTCGGAAGACTGCTGACATGTTCGGCTGCGTGGGTGGCAGATGAGAAGCATGTTGCAAAGCAGTGCCTTCTGATGCACCCCTGTGGTCAAAATCTTCTTCCCACCCATCACCGTACCCACCGTCATCCTCACATACATCATCATAATCTTCTGCCATGCGCAACTCTGCATCCAGATCGTCTTCTGAGACCCTACATGGGGCAGGTGGCTGTCTAGTAGCCGCGGATGGCTGCACCAGACCGACAGCACTATATGGGTGCTCATGCTGTGCACCAGGGACTGACCCTGGCTGATTGAAGCCCCCAGTGCATGGCACTGTGTGCAATTGCACTGCATTTTGCATGCCTGCAGTCTCAAATGAGCCAACTCGAGAATGCTCGACTCTGGCATGACCATGAGCCTGCCCATAGCTGTGACCATTCAACTTGCCAGCATCAGCACGTACCCCAGTGATAGCCTCATGCCCTGGAGGTTGCCTATGACAATGATCCTCGTGCTCACGCCATGCTGTCCCGCAGTCAGCGTCGAACTGGCCAACGCCCTCCCAGCCTCGACTTTTTCCCCAGTCGCCCGCATTCTCCCGTACGCCCATACCTTCCCATTGCCCATCTCCTGCATCCATCTGCTCTGCACTGCAATCATGGGCATTCCAGTCGTCCCCTCCATACTCTGAAGGATCAGCGGTTCGAGCATGTGTGAAGGGCATGCATGGCATTGCAGAGGCGTCACCACCAACTGATGGTGTTACAGGGGGGGTGGAAACTTGTGATGTGAAGTAATTAGACATAATATGGTCTGCTGAAGTTTGTGGTGGACCAAAGTGACCCCCGGAGCACGTTTCTGCATTCACCGCAGCGTATGCAGATGGCACACCAGGGCCTACCACAACTGCCGGAGTAGTCTGCTGACCACAAGCACCAGTCACTGTTGGCGTCAGATTGCAACTGTGAGGTGGTGCTGAGAGACGGGATACAGCACGATTGGCCCCACCAGTATCCACACACCGCATTCCTTGTTGAATGAAAGACTGACGCTCCTCAGCAGGCATATCTAGGAAGCAGCGCGCGGCCGTGGACAAGCTCCGACAAATCGTTTCAGCTCGCATCGGTGCACTCCTGTGCACAGCAGCGGCTTCAAAGCTCTGAAGTTTATGCTCAGAACCCAAGTCCAGGGTGCCATTCTCACAAGGTGTAAATCCCAATGAGCGAAGGAGTTCATCTGAGACAGCAGTGGTAGCAGCAATGGGAGGTGTGGCCTTGCATCCATCTGTCTCTACGAACGTCATGCGTGTATCAACCTGTAATGGCAAATGACTAGGAGTCTTGCCTTGCGAATGTGTACCTGTGGCGACACCGACCTTGCTGTTTGAGACAGAACTCAGCTGACAACGAGCTGGTGGTTCTGCGGCGAGATAAGTGCTAGGAGCACAAGGGGGTGGAGTGTGTGTCTTGCTACTGGTACCAACATGCTTGCCCGATTTGTGATGTGGTGCCAGAGATGGCAAGCGAATGACTGTTCTAGGAGAAAGCAACCCATGGATAGGAGAGCTCTGCTTCGAGCTTGATGGTACAGCCTCGGACTGAGAGGCTTTGTTAGACCAGTGCATGGGTGGTTTTGCACATGCGCCGCTCTTTTGCCCCTTTCTGGACTTGACAGGCAGCAACTCTGGAGTAGGTGGAGAATCATTCCCTAAACCAGCCCCACTCGGAAAACCGATACATTCTTCATGCTGTACCGGAGACTGCATCGCAAGAGTCTTGGCTTGATTGTGCTTTGAAGTCGTCAATGTGCCTGATGATTGAGGCTTCGAGCCCTGAATATGTGCACCTTCCTCAGCTACACACGTATTTTGCATGCATTGCCCAGCACCTCTGGTGCTTGATACTCCAGGAGCAGAACGAGGCCGTGCACTGAGGAGGCCGACACGTGCACTCGGTCGCATTGAAGCTGGATCTAATTCTATAGGAGCAGCTGGAGGCGCAATGGCTGGTGGTGTGACACCTTGTGCTAATGGTGTCTTTGAGCGCATGGCACAGTTCGTAGATGATAGTGGTAAGCGAGGGGGATGTGGAGAAGCGACAGCGGCATTGCTTGGGCCTTTGTGCAATAGAGGATGTGCCACTCCTTGGCAATCAGGCCTATAGGGAGGGTCTTCGGGCTGTGCTGCTACCTGCGGATGTTCATAACCACGGTTGGCAGTGGGAGTGTGTCGTGGCATCACCTGAATCGCAGACTGGGGCGACTGCCGTGGATGCTTGGCAAGCCACGGGCTTGGAGAGATGCTCTTATTGCAGCTGGGTGTCTTCACTGGCTGAGAGGAAGGTTTGAACGCCCTTGCTAGCACACCTTGCACTTCTGCGGTGCTATGATGCTGTACTCCAACACCTGTGGTAGATGGCTTTTGCTGCAATGCGTCGGAACCAAAGGCAACACCAGACATAGGGAATGTGAATTCGCCGCTTGTAGGCTCACAACCCTGAACTGCAACATTGCTGGGAACTCTTGAAATGGGCTGTCCATAGCCAGGAGTCTGACACACCCGTGTTGGTTGTGAAAGTGCAGGAGACCGTTTGCGACTGCGCTGAGGAGGCTCACTCCGAGCACAAAGTTTCTGTGAGGCGACTTTTTGATTTGTGATCTGGTAGCCTGCACCAACTCACATGCTGTGTGGTATCTCTGTGATACGTTGTACAGAAACGCAGTCAAGGAATCAGTGGAGTGCACCATACTGCCTGCCCTCATCCATACCTGTCCTTGTTGATTTATCCTCCTTATTCTCGGACGAATTTTCTTTCTTTGTCACAAGCGAACTGAGAGTGCCTGTCTTTGCCTTGATGCTTCCTGCACGGAGTATGAATCAGTATTGGGACAGCTACAGCTAGGTATACCGGCAGCTTAGCAAAAACAAGAGGCGTTTACCGCTCTGAAGCAATGCAGATATCGACTGCCCCTTCCTAGCTGGCTTCTTAGCCGAATCCTTGCCAGACGTCTTCACTTTCACAAAATCCAGACGCGGTGCCATGCTGACCGACACGCTGATACACAAATGTGAAGCCTATATCATGTTTGCTGTGTTGGAAAGCTTTCTTGTCGTACTTCTTGACGAAGTGTAGCAGACGCCAAGTTCAAACCAACAACGCATGCCTCGACGCCAAGCGGCGCGTCGGACGAAGCATTGAGGGCAAGCGACAAAACTCTGCAACTCTTCTGCCTTCGCTATATAAGCATGACTGGCTGAGTGTACACTGCTCCCACTTGACGTCTTACAGCATCTTGCTCGACTTCCTCCACACCAATGCGGTGGCAACTCAAGACTGCAGAGAAGAAGGCCTCTCGATTTTTTCCAGCTGCTTATCGAGGGCAGGAACTACTGTTTGGAAAACTTCGCAGTGGCAGAGTGCATTTCCATCGTTTATTTATGTTTGAAATCGTCCGGAAAACGCGGCTTCACAGGCAAACATGCACACAACACCTGCCTACTGGCTTATGCGTTCGAGAGAGCCGAGACGCATCCGCAGCACCATTGTCGCCATATCGCTCCCAAGTCACACCTGTCGTGGCGGGGACCAACAGCCAGCGTCCAGCTGCGGTTACCTGCTCTAGATTAACAGGCTCGTAAACAAAATTATTTAGCGTTTCCTAAGGGGGAAACGGCATGTACCTGATTGAGTCTGGAATGGGATGTTCAGGGGGATGATGGGGAGGTGCGATGCAAGATCTTGATGGATCTCCGTCCAGGTCCTGTTCCTGCCGTTTCAACAAGCCACGGACCCACGTGCGACACGGTGACGTGTATTGTAAAGTAAGGTGCAAAATTCCAGTTTGAGGATGCTGCACTTCAACCTCTGTCTGGTTCGGTCTGCATCATGTCCCCACTGTTGCGCAGAACTTCAGAGCTCTTCAGACATAATCGCAATAGGTGTCACCTGATAGCGCGTCTCCGTGAAAGTGATTGTTTCTTTCTCAAGTACGCTATGCTGTTCCTTTCAGTATGGGAAGATTGCCACCTCATGTGGTTGCTGTATGAGTCAGACAGACAGATGGACAACTACACTGTCTTCGCTTGATTGGACTCTCTTTTTCATAGTGTTCCGAAAGAACGTTGAAACACTGTCCAGTTGGTGTGAACTTGTTGCCGAGCGTGCTCGCCTGAATCATCCAATGCTGATGCCTGGCTTATGCCGCATATGTCGGTTTTTGGTGAGATATGTTCCACTTGAGTGACCAGCAAACGAAGGAGCAGGGAGGCAAAGCCTCACAACTGCGCCCGTTCTGCAGATGCCAACAACATTCCCCAGAATTGCCAGGCTGTGACATACTCCTTGGTGTTTCGTTTCGTGTCTTCGTTTTAGAACCATAACTTTGAGCCACAAGAGGCATTTTTCCAATTCCCGCACGTGCGAAGGTCCATCATAAATTTTGCAGATAAATGGAACGCATGTCAAGATGATGAGATAGTTGAGCAGTCAGCAATGAGCTCATACAAGCTGGTGGACCATGAGCCCAGCGCTGAGGCAGCTGCAGAACCGCAGGGCCCTGATCCACACCCTGCGTACACAAACTCTGTGGTACAGTGGTACGGAGTGCAAGAAAGCAATGCATGTGGTTACTGTAGCTGCAAGAGGCCAGGGCAAAGAGTCAGCGCAGGTGAGATCTCTACTGGTTGCATCCATCAGCATCCAAACCCTGCAACTGATTCATCCTCATCCCAGCACGTTTTCAAGGCAAGTTTTCGATGACTCCTTCAATAGTTCTTACAGTTGATCGGTCTGTTTCTTGTCGATCGCAACACAGGTCCGTTCACGCCCGTCTGCCTGGGGAGTCAACGTGTGCTCCATCTGTGTTGCGCTGAGTAATGGGCAGCTGCTGTGGAGTTTTCAGCTCACGTAAATCAATCTCCCTAAGATGCAACAGCATGCTGTTCTGTTCCTTTCCACGCGGTATTTGAGCTTGCCGGAGGGAAAAAGTGAGGCAGGTCTTGTTATTAGACATGCCCCATCTTATTATATACATTTGTGAGGGATCGAACTCGCGAAAGCTCAAGTCCCGTACCAGCGTTCTCCCTGCAATCCTGATATCGCTTTTCTGCAGGTATGGTTGCCTCAAGGCTGACTGTGTATGCGTATCAGGAGCTTCTGGATAGAGGCTGGAGGCGTTCTGGGACATACCTATACTTGACCTACCCAGACCGAAACTGCTGCCCCGCATACACCATACGGCTGCATGCCCTGTCCTTTCAGCCATCTGCCGCACAAAATAAAGCGCTGCGGCGGTTTAACATGTTCCTCTGCGGCGAGTGGGCTGCAAATCGCAATGCACGTGGACAGCAGCCTTCTGTGCCGCCTGGAGCTGTGGGCTGCATTCAGCCCCCTGAGCATCATCCAAGTTGTAGTGATAAAAGGAACTGTGCTGGAGACAGCGCTTCATGTGGAGATCGATGTGCGGTGGAAGTGCACCACGCTCCTGGTGGTACAAGTGTCGATCCTACCAGCCCCAACACAATGCATCACACTCGCATATCTGATGCAGAAGGGAAAGCCAGAGCTCCTCAGGATCATGGGCAACCATTTGCACCTTCACCTGATGATCAGTTCGAATCGGGCACGTTGTGGTCAGCAGCGGAAGCACTTGCAAATCGCTGCAATGCCAGTTTTCTTGCCGCAGCAAGGCAAGGCCCTGCTGAGGCACCAGCAGCTGTGCTGGATATTTTAAAGTGCTTTGAGGATGTCATGTGCACAGTCAAGTGGACGTCGTTGGATTCAGAGGCACGCAAGCCAGTTGAGTTGGCCACCAGTGCTGATGTCAAGGAGTGCACATCGCTGTATGTTGTGCACTTGCAGACATCGCTGTGCTGGAAAGCAGCTGCCAGATACAAGGCCACTCGCAGATCCCCGCTTTGTGACAGGATCCCTACCGATGTAGTCCAGTTGGCTACAGTGCATGCTGTAGACAATGCAACCGTGCCATGCACAATTGCATCAGCAGCTGCAGAAGCTGATACTGTGCCGCAAGTGTCCAAGAAGAAGGCAAAAAAAGCTCGCCTAGCTGCAGCCAAAGCTGTGGCCAAGCACCCAGCGTCTTCTGCTGCGTCTGCTCTGAGTCCCACACAGAAGACAGTGTCCTGCATCGCCCAAGAACTTGCTGAGGCAACCCACCCAACACTGCAGCATGCCCTCTCTAGCGATGAAGTACTTTCAGCATGTGCACCTGTAGTCACATGTACACGGGGCCACATGCATGTCACATTGACAATCCCAAGCATTGTTGATCTTGACAGTGTGGCAGCTATCGAAATGCAGAAGATTTTAGAAGCAGCCCGCTCCTGCCAGAATCCATCTCAAGAACACGTCAAGGGCAAACCCACAGCTTTCCATGAAAGCCCAACTGCCGAGAAGCGCCACAAGTTTGCAGCGAATGCAGCTACTGGTCAAGTACTGGAAGATGTGCACGCACAGCGTATGCTGCTGTGCTCTGTTTGTTTGTTTGATTCACTTTTGCCGTTGCTAGTTCAGATGTCATGCACTGGAATTCATGGTCAATTTATGACTGCATGTTTGCACCGTAGGCTGCCATGTAACTCCTGTAGAGGTACGCTGTTCGCCCACACGAACGCTTCTGGGGCCTGTGTCATTCTCTGGTGCATCCTCGTACAAAGTTATTCAGTACTAACACTTGACACGCTTGAGCGATTAGTTCTGAACCAGATTAATGGTTCCAGATACTTGACTTTAGCACGTCTTGTTGCATGCTTGAGCTACAAAGAATGGTCTTGGAATGCAACGTGCAGGTGCGAAGTCGCACGAGGCTGCCAGTGATGCTTGCACCAGCAGTGATGCATGCACCTCCGGCAGTGAATCTGACGCCATCAGTGACGGCGACTGCAATGAAGACACAGGCCATGATCATGACGTGAGCATGGTTGGGGGGGACAGTGAGCGTGCCGAAGGAGAACACGAGTCCGTGTGCATGCATAGCAGCCATGAGACAAAAACTGCGGAACAGCATTGTAAGTGGTGGCTAGAGACACCTCCACCAGGCGGGTGGCGGTTTCGAACTGAGATGCAGCCGTCATCCTTTGTTGAGAAGGAGTACCAGTTATACAGGTGGGGTGCGCTAGCAGTGTTATCTTTCGGTTAAGTGCTGCTTACTATTGGCATTGAAGCGGGTATTCATTATATATAATATGCTGCCTCACTTTGCACCACGAGTTCACATGATGGAGAGGCCTCCAAATGCAGGAAGTATCAGATAGTGGTGCACAACGACGAGCCTAGCAGTCTCTCAAGGTCTGGGTACAAGAAGTTTCTCGTGAACAATCCTTTTGGCGGCATCGTCTCACAAGAGCTGGACCCCCAGGCTCCACAGTGTGGTTACGGGGCTTTTCACGTGCAGTGGTGGATTGGGGAGCATCTGGTCGCCCTCTGTATTGTAGACGTACTGCCGAGGTGTGTACGAGACGCACTGTACTGCTTTTGGCATGCCTGTCAGACAGCAACAGGGCTGCATTTGCTACAGCCCAAACCATGAGGAACACTTGCCTGGGAACAGTATCAAAGGCATTGTTCCTGCAGCTTGTTGTTCCATGATTGCGTCAGCTGAAGTGTTCCGATGGTTCACGAGCACGGCTGTGCCGAAAGCAACAAAGGGGAAGATGCCTAAAATGGTTCCGATACAGTGCCTCCCCGTCACCTGTTCGGTTGGATCCATGTGCTGACTATCAGACCACTGGCCTGTTTCTAGAGTTGGGGAACTTAACGTTGCTGGGAGCATTCACCTTGGTGATCTTGGTCTAACTGCATTTGTGCAAGAGTCCATTGCTTGTGTGCTGTAGCATACCCCTTTCATCGGTGATGCGGGGTGCCAGCTGTGCATCTTCAAGGTGTCTATGTGTTGTTTGACATTCAGATTCTATTGTCTCTTTGATTGTCCGCGAGTCACAGAGTCACTGTGTGTGATGGCACGCGTAGAAGGGCACGTGTGACCTTGACGGTCACCCCACATGAGGTGCAGGTGCCTGTCTTCCAAGTACTTCATATGGGACCCAGATCTGCACTTCCTGTCTCTTGGCAGGGTCTCGGTGCTGAAAGAAATAGAGTGGGTTCAACGTGCCCACTCTGCTGGTCGAAGCTCGCGTGGTGACACTGTCCATGATCACTTCACATCCTCAGGCAGCACATCACGCCAAGGGAACCCTCTACAATTCAGCTACTTAGGCTTGTACATCCACTCCAACCAGAAGATGAGGTACGCTGGTGGCCCCTATCCTGTGAGTGCAGCCGCTGCTTTGGCCTACTCGCTGGTGCACTATCTCGTAGCCTTTCTGTATCTCAGTGACTGCGTGAAAGTCTGGTGGTCCAAGCACAGCACCCCAGATGACAAACATGTGAGTGCTTAGTTAGACCCGTACATTGCTCCTAGTGCATGTGTTTCATGATGTGTTGCTTGGGGATTCTATCCGTTGGATCCCTCAAACAATCCTTCCTTCAACATGCCTCGCTCTTGTGGTCGTTCCAGTTGATGGCCGCAGTTTCACCATGCTCACCATGGCGTTTTCTGGTGGCGTTGCATGTGCAAAGACTTTGTGAATGCAGGTGCAAGGCAGAGTACCGCACATCAGAGCTACTCTGCCGCAGCACGCTGCGCTGGATCCCAACAACCACAGAGTTTCTGAAGCAGCTGGACGCGCACGACGGAGATTTATGCCTCTCAGCGCTGCACTCTCCTGTACCCCACCGCGACCCTGTGTTGCCTCCTTGGTCGCTGAACCCCAATGCAAAGCGCTCCACAGCCTCAAATTCTGATAGCCTTGATGCTGGGGACTTGAATGGAAATCAGGTGTGCAGAGGTAGCAAACGCACCTCCAGGGAATGCTCGCAGTCTGGCATGCATGGTGCCTCGCCACAGAGTGCTGCAGGCTCTTCCTCTAGGGAAGATGCAGCATTGTGTGAAGCAGGCATATTGGATGAAACGCACAGGCCCGAGCTTAGTGTTGGGTCGGTCAAGGCATGTATAGGTAGTCATGTGATGAGTATAGATCAGTGGCTTCAGGTGCTCAGACCATCAGTCACTTCGCGCCTGCGAGATCTTGCGAATGAATTTCTGGAGAACATAGGTGCTGAGGTTGCGAGTGTCTGTGTACTTGATTTATGATGTTGATTAGGTTGGCGAGGTTTTCTGCCGTACCTGGTAGCGTAGTGATTGATATTAATAGTGATATGATGAGCGTGTGTATGCACAACATGAAGCAAATTGCTCTGATCTGTTGCAGTCCAGATGGAGCTATTGTGGTTTCGCAGGTTGAAGAACTGTGCCAGGGCGTATGTATTAGACTGTGACAGGGCAACACCTGTTGGTTTGTGTACGCGTACTCTTGGCCCCGCTTGGGGACATACCAGTGGCATCTTCTGTGATGTGTGACTGGCTGCGGAACGTTCTGTGTTAGTGCAGTACAGCTACAGAACTATGCAACCTTGCATTGGGAGGCATGTCAGCAAGCTTCGGTTACCGAAGGATCAGGTACCACGTGACCAGAACACAGAATTGTGGCCGCTGAATCAAGGTCGGCTTCATACCGCCCAGGCATGTTGTAGAATTGAAGTTTGCCAGTGTCTTAGATAGTGATGCGCATTTCGTTATTCACCTGCTTAGTTCGGGCGCTCTTATCACCAGCACGAACTCACTGTTAGATGAAACATTGAAGCTTGCTGTGGTACTATTTCATAACACCGACTCCCAGAGAAGTGCAAAACTGCATAATAATGCGCTTCGTAGCTCTTCAAGGTAGTTTGGAGTGTGCTAGATGCAGCGTGCTGCCTCAACGAGACCTGTTGCGCCCACAACCACGACGAGGCTGTCCAGCACCGTGTAGAGCTCTCGAGTCGTACATGGTAGAAAAACTGGAAGGAAATGATATCCAGTATCATGAGATACAGGTGAGAAGCTTGTATGGCTCTGTCTCTTCCTTCAACTTCTCCGAGCACTTGCTGGTGCACCTCGGTTGTGCATACTTACTAATTAATAACCTAAATCTGATCACAGACCTCTGTAGATAGCTCTAGAAAGGGCAGGAGTGAGTAGGATTAATCACCTGGAGTAGAATCACGGGACCTGTGGTTCTACATTCCTGCGTCTACAATTCTCTGATTCCAATGCATTTTCACGTGTTCGTTGCCTTAGTACAGAATTCGGTCTGTACAGGAGATGATGGCTCAGCCAGAAGTGACGTCAGACCCAGAGAAGTTTCAGCGGTTGGCCAAGCAAGCCTCGTCAATGGAAACAGCAGTAAACACGTACAACACTTACAAGGACACCGTTAGTGCGATAAATGACACCGAGGAGCTCCTGAAAGAAAGCTCTGATGATCCAGAGATGTTAGAAATGGCCGAAGAAGAGTTGGCAGATCTACAGCGCAAGCAGCAAGTGTGTCCTCTTCAACTCAGCATCAACACCACTGCAGCTCTATATAGACACCTGATGGGCAACATCCTGCTGTCCAGACTGCATCTCATCATATGGTCGTGACCATTCTGATCTATTCAATCGAACTTGCTGACATCTTCACGTCGGTTGCATATAACCATGTGTGTTGAAAACACCTTGAGCCAACGTGACAGCCAGATCAACTTGAGGAAACGAAACTAAAGAAGTCGATGCACTCTGTGCTGGAAGTAATCATACGACGCAGCATACACCGGTATAATGGCAAGAGCAGTCGTACCCATGCAGCAACTGGAAGAAACGTTGATGGTTTTGCTCTTGCCAAAGGATCCCCTGGATGAGAAGAACATCATGCTGGAGATCCGAGCTGGCACAGGCGGGGACGAGGCAACTTTATGGGCAGGGGACTTGCTACGTATGTACCAGAGGTGCTTTCCTTTGTTCACCACATGTCTGCCAGGTACCACCAACACAACAACAGCTACAATGCTCCTGCTTGAAACACACAATGTAAACTGTGCTGATACACTAGCTTGAGCATGCTCGTTTCTTGCACATTTTTCTGACTCGAAGCTGTGTAGTGCTGCCTGGAGTGAACAGTACTGGCAGACCAACCAACCAAGGGTTGGGGGCGAGCATGGAGCAACACTGGACGATGAGAAAGCCACAGTCGGTTCTGCATCTTCTGGGCCGGTTTCAAACCTTGTATCATAGGGAGCCAAACAAAGTATTTGGCATCCCCAGGGCATACGTCTCATTTAGCACTGTGCAGCACATGTGCATGATAGTCTCTCGGCACGAAACCTCCTGCATGTGGCATAGGGGATCTGCACACAACTCAGGTGTGCATAGCTACACAGCACTAGGACCTGAGTTGATATGCACGGCGTCCTGCACTCTGTGATGATGCAGTGCTGCTCTTGCTGTTCACTATCTGTGCAAATAACAGTGCCAGCTGAGTGGGTGTGGTGCCAGCAAGGCCCAGTTACGCAGCCCATGAAAGCACAGAACACCAAACATCAGAAGCAGCAGCCAGATAGCAGCAGAATCAGCATGCCTGCAGCAGTGCCCTCACAACAGCACCCTCTCTGCAGATCCCTTGCATGCCGAAGAGGCAATGAATGTGTACTTGCAAGAACCCATTAATTACCTCTGTGCAAGAGCCCTTTTATTACCTTGGGCCACAACCCATTCATGATCTTTTGCCTTTAACTGACAGCAGAAAGGGCAGTTGCAGGGCAAGAACCCACAACATACAGTAGTCGTGTAGCAGCACATTTGATTGAAGCTAAGTGGCCAAAAACCTAAATATCCAGTTATTACAGGTCATGAGAAACCGCGCTCTTGCCACAGGTACTGTGACACGCAGAGCTGGAAGAGTTCTGTGATCGAGTGGAATGCAGGGGAGGGTGGGGGCTACAAAGAGGCCGTGCTTGAGATCCAGGGAGATGGAGTCTACAGTAAACTCAAATACGAGGCCGGTGCGCCTGCCCCCCCATGCACCCCCCCTCCCCCCCCCCCCACACACATACGCACACTCATCTAGTGATCATGTATCGTGTAATCAACGGGGGAAGTAGCAGGGCATTGCCTCCTGTACTATACCGGTTTGCTTGAGGCACCAGCAGAACAGCCTGGCTGCCTGCATGCATGTGCAGCCGCACACCCGCTTCCAGAGTCCACGTTGATGCTAGTTTGTTGGGCCTCCGTCCACCCATGTGTTAACTGGTGCGGTGTGGGGGTGTATGGCTGCTCGCTGCTGCATGGAAAGCGATGGATTGTGTTGACAGGGATAGTTTTAAGGATGCAGATTGTGAGCACCCTGAGTTTGCACAATCTTATATTGTCCACATTGCCCACAACCTTGCGCCCTCAGTGTGCACAATCGTTCACCCAGTTAAGACATGGGTGTGGTGTAGGGGTGCACAGGGTGCAGAGGGTGCCAGCCACAGAAGGCAGCGGGCGCATTCACACCTCCACTGCAAGCGTGGCTGTCATGCCTGAGGTCGATGAGGTAACCCTCGAGCTGGACATGAAGGAGGTGCAAATCAAGACGGCCAGAGCGTCTGGTGCTGGTGGCCAAAACGTAAATAAGGTGGAAACCGCCATCGATCTATTTCATGCTCCCAGTGGTATCAGGTGCGTGCCCATGCCCCTTCTCCATGCATGTTTGGTCAGGGTGAGGGCAGAGGCGGCCAGGTATATGCATGACGTCACTATGTATTGCGTGCACCTGGATGTAGGTCTGCGACGACAAGCAAGTTAAAAACTTCAGGCCTTTACAAACAACAGGCTCACCCAGGCAGGTTCCAGGGCATAATCCTGACTACACAACACCAGCGTTCAACGATCATGGCAAACCCTGATCAGGATATCTACGGTTTAAACATCAGTGCTGCCAGCGAAAAACGCGGCGAAAAAAAAACCAACCTGATAGAGTTACCACAGGCAGCAACACAGGCAAAGGCAGCACCAGATGCTGCGTCACAAACTTCTGTTGGCCCGTCACAGTTCTGTGTCGGCGCACATACAGGTGTGTGAATGTGAAAGTGACAGTGAGCTTTGTGGCTTGCAGGGTGTTCTGCAAGGAGGAGCGGACGCAGCTGCGCAACAAGGAGCGCGCGCTACAGATTCTGCGGAACAAGCTCTTTGACATGCAATTGGAAGAGCAGCGTGCAGAGGTTGCATCGGCGCGCAGGAGCCAGATCGGCACCGGCTCCCGCTCGGAGAAGATCAAGACGTACAACTACAAGGACGCGCGTGTGTCAGACCACCGCCTCAAGAACAACTACCCTCTGGACAACATGCTGCAGGGCACCGCGCTGGAGCAGAACGTGCAGGTGATCCGCCTGCAGTGTGGGGCGCTGTGCTGTGTTCAACGTTCATTGAGTGTAACATGCAGCCTCGAATTCAAACTACTGTATATGTCTGTAGAATGCATGCCGTCAGATGCAGGCCAATTTTGAGGAGCGGCCGTGGATGCCGGCTGAGCTCTTGATGTGTACTTGCGAATGTAGAGGCGAACACGTGCAGCTCGTACATGTGAAGTTTTTGGTCCTGAACACAAACACATTCTTTCCTTCTGTATGTTTTCTAGGACAGGTTATTTTGCAGGGGAGCTCCATGACTAGATGTGGCCACTCGTGCCGTGATAGTAGAACGATGGTATTGCCAGTAGCTTACTCGCATGGCCCGCGTGCAGGAGATGATCAGCCTGGACCAGCAGGAGCAGCTGAGGGCGCTGGCAGACGAGATGACGGTGCCTGCGTAGCAACCACCGTCATCGACGCCTCCTGCTCCCTAGCAACGCTCCCTAGCAACGCCCCACGCTAAGGTTGAGGTTGCACGGCAGGCACTGGGTTGGAGGCAGCGCGCAGCGTCCCGTGCATGGCGGTTGTTCTGTGAGGCAGCGGGGCCGGGAGACTGCCTCCCCCCGGGAGCACTGCTGGGATGCTGGGTGGTGCATGCAGCGTGCGGCACCTGCTGCGAGCGTCCCTGGAAGGATTCTCCAAGTTCAGTAGCTCCCTTTCAAGCAGAATGCAGAAGGACAGAATGTGACGGCATGAGACAGTGCCGCCACGAATGGCCATGGATCGTCTCCCCGCCCCCGAATGTTGGTTTGCTGGGCGCCAACACATAATGGCCACCGATGCCGGCATCATGAAACGCACTCGCAGCAGCTGCGCCCTCAGTCTGCCAAGCATTCTTGGTGTAGATTCGTTCTGAGGTGTAGAAAAGGAAGCACCGAATTCACATATCCAGGCCTGGTGCATGCCGTCTCTGGTGGTCTTGCACCAAGGATGCGAATTGGGCTGAGAGCAGTCTTTTGCAGTTACAGGCTCTGCAACATTGTTCACGAGTAGCGTGGCACCTGAGACGTATACTTCTTGGTTGAGCCTTTTGCTCGGAGCATTTTCCGGGGGTTGCAGAACTGCCCTGCTTGGTTATGCACGTCTTTCCTTCGTTGGGCCTACACACTCTGCTGTTGTGACAGCATCTCTCTGTGGTCTTAGAATTATAACTGCGAAGAGAATGATTCCTGTTGTAGGCATGTGTGAAGTCAGATAAAGCCTGTGACCTGAGTGCACGAAAGGCGGTTTTCGAAAGACCGTCGCTGCTTCTCAATAACTGAGGAATTAAGAAGCAGACACAGAAGAGTTCCCAGACAGAACTGCTTGGCAGCTGCCCTCGATCATGTCAATCACAACTACGAGTGGACGAGTTGTGCCCGCTCCAATGTGCAAACGCCCACAAAGAGGTGCTCTTACAAAGTGTGAGTCAGATGCTGCATTCAACAACCAATCAGTCAACTTGGGGCAGAGCAACGATGCCTGTTGAGGCCTCATGACCGTGACACAAGCCCAGGCCATAAGCAGTGGCAGTAGCAACAACAGAAATTATACCAACCAGCTGAACGCCATTCACTGCTTCCACAGAACCGACGGCATTGACAACGAAATGCTTAAAGAATCGAGACTCAGATTGCGCCAATAAGATGGCGCACTAACTTGGCAGCGCAGAAATCGAGGATAAGCCTGGGGGATTCTGTCTAGACAGAGGCTTGCGACGCTCAGTGGGCACCGGTGCTAGATGCATGAGAGCCTGCGGCCTCCCCACCGTCGCTACTCAGCCTGACAGCGGGCGGCGCAGGCGGCTTGCTGGCAGGCCTGCCTGTGGCTGCGGTACCCCCAGAGGTGTTGGGTGGTGGAGTACGCTCCGTGACGTGTGCTGCTAGCGCGGCAGTGGCTTCTCGCACGTCCAGTGTGGCAGGGGGGGTGGCGCCGCCATACACCTGCAGGCGCGCACAGCTTGTGGGCTCATCAGCGCAGCTCCACTGTGCCTATATCATATAGGCTATATGTGAACAGATGGAGCAGAAGAGAGCTGGTGTGGGAGGCATGCACATTCGAGACGTAGGTGGTGGGCAAGCAGTACATCGGGAAAACAGCATTCCTGAGATCAGCATGCAAGAACAGCTCAGCTTGAATCACAACTTCTGGATGCAATACTACTCACCACTGTCTTGTGGCTTGGTGCAACACGGCAACTGGGTTCAGCGAGGAGTTATTGATTCTTGTGGCATGCATAACATTGAGCTTATGACCTTGGGCTTGTGTTATGCAAGTTGTATGGCTTCCACCACCGGCAGCACAGCACGTGCGATGGCAACACAGCCCTTGCTGCCGCTGCGTACGATGCCCAGCTCAGATGTCTACCTGGCTGCCACTGCCCAATGCATGCACTGTGAGTGTGGCCACAGGTGCACACCTGAAGGAACAGCTTCACGACCAGTGGCGCAAGGGTCTCGAGCATGCCGCAGCATGCTGCGAGATGCGCGCTGCGCTCTGAATCTGACAGGTCGCGTGCGGACGGAACATGTGCGAGAACAGTGCATGCATCACGCAGCGCTTCATGCAGGTCGCGGCCACAGGCGGCCCGCGTCGCCATGAACGCAATGCTGCGTGCTGCGTTCAGCGCCAGAATTACCTGCATGCATGCTCCATGCTGAATCAATCCACTGAAATAGTTTCCAAAGTTCCGCAACAGAGAGTGAAATAGGGGTGTCATGGGGGCATGATAAACTGCGACTGTGGAGCTAGTAGCTGCAGAGCTCCCGAAGTGCCCCGACAATCAATGACTCTGTCAAACTATAGAAAATTAATCGAGAACCTTGACTTATCCGGCGCCAGTAAAGGTGTGGGGCAGCAAAGGGTGGTGGAAAGCCAGAGACGACCAAAGGGGGCCAGCACAGGGGCTGCAGAGAGCGACACACCATGCCACCAGCACACATGCATTCACCCGCAAGCACGGCACCTTGTTGATCACTGAACGCAAATATGAATGACCGTGTTGGCGGTCAACCATCAAACTCAGTGGGCACCGATGGGGGAGCCGTCATGGCGGCATTGAAGCCCTACATGCTGATACTGCACATGCATTCAAAATTCACTGAGCCACGAGATGATCAGATCCGTACTGCATTTGCTAGAACAGCGAGTGGGGGGTGCGCCATCAGGGGGGCCGTTGCTTCTGCGATCACCTCTGACGCGGATGCCACTCCCGGCTTGCCCCCTGTGGCCACGCTGGGCCGAGCTACCGGCAGCTGCACCCATCTGTGCGCCTCCACCGCCGCCGTGAACAGCGCCACTGCCCGCACCACATGGTGGTGGAACAGCCCGTGAGCAGCGCGCTCCATAGAACCTTCTAGAAGACCTCGGAAGTCGAGACCGACCCGTGCGAGCGAACGCCCGCAGTACATGCATGCTTCCACTAGCGTGGCTAAGGTGCTACCATCCTGCACCCTGTACGCATGCAACATCAACCATATGTACGTGATGCATTTCAGGATGTCCAGCACCTGTGGAATAGACTGTGAAGTAGTCTAATGTGAAGTATTAGTATCTGTGAAGCAGACCTGTAAAATAGACCTATGAAATAGACGAGCAGCGCAGACACGACAGCAACAGGGCAGCGTCAGCAACAACCAGCTGGGGAGGCGCACGAGGGAAGAAGGGTGTCCAGGCGGTCAACAAACTTTTCCATGCATTGGTGCGCCCAGCTAGCGAGCACGGGCGACACAGGGGGCCGCGCGCCCTCCCCTGCGGCGCCCCCATCCCCGGCAGGCCTCCCAGAACCGCCCCCTGTGGCCACTGCTGATGCAGCGTCGCTACTAACTGCTGAGTCACCGCCATCGTAAAAAATAGCCCGAAACTGCATGATGATATCGAACACATGCACCCTATGGGCGTCTGTGTACTGCCTGATGTAGTCTGGTACGTTGGTCTCGTCGATCTCAGCAACCACTGATCTGAACCTGCATGCTCACTGTTGCGGTTCCGTCTGCATCCATACAGCCACCACCTCACTCCACACACATACACACTGATTCATTCTGTTTTGCGGTCGACTCAGTTACCAGTCACTCTCTCTGTCTGGAACTTCCAATTGCGAATTCAAGGCTGGTTGTGGCTGTCCCAATGTCACACAATATCCACCTCCTGTGCATGACTCGAGGATGAGATGAGTGCTTTGTGGCAGTGTGCCACCCTGGCATAGTGGTGTGCAACCCGACATGTCGCGACAAGGTGTTGTAGGCATGGAAAGGACTTTCGTGATGGTGCTGAGCAGAGGCTGGAAAAGGAACTAGAGGCACACCAGGCATCCCTTTGCAGCAGAAACTGCAACCTAAGGTCACTTTCCGAGAATGCTGAGAGCCTTCGTAGGTAACTCACGCATCGGAGGCATTCTGGAAGCGTCGCGTTTTGTCCCAACCGGCTCAGAAGCTGCTTCTGTAGGCCCTTTCTGGCATCCCCCGCCTCGGTGCACAGCTTGCGGACTACAGAAGTGTTTCCTGCGACCACGGAAAGCTTCGCCATTAGACCAAGCAGGTCTAGCGCTTCGTCGTAGCTGTTGTTGCGTACGCATGTGTCAATGAGCTGGGGCACTTCGAGAATATCCAGCATCGTGGAATGCTGGGACATGAGGATTTGGTGTCCTTGCCGCTTCTCCTGCATTCAGACACAGTACGTAAGGTAGGTGCACAATATCAACAGATGCTGCTACAAGTGTATGTGAACGTCCCTTGTGGACCAGGCCTCAAGTAAAAGCTGATCACAATGGTTGCACGGTGAAAACTTCTCAAGTATATGTGCTTCCCACACGTGATCTTCAACGCTTTGCAGAATATATATCACTTGATACACCACACACACGCTGTCAGATCTTGTGTATCATGCTTCCGCACCTTGTATGCTTCTGCTACAGCCCCAAAGCTGTTCGCTTGTTCTTGCAAGCTGTCCAAACACTCTGAGAGGCTGGACAGCTCAATCTTGAGCTTCTTAACATGTGCGCTGATCTCTTGAAAGCAAGACGCAGCCTCTATGAAGCCTTGATAGTGTGTCAAGGCAGTTTCGAGCACTTCCTGCTTCAATGCAGCCTTCTGGTTCTGAAGATTCTCTGGCTCCTTGCTAATTGCTTCCACGGAGAAAGAGAGAAGCCTGGCGAGGTACTCATCTGCCAGGAAATCGGTTGCTGACTTCTTTGCTTGGCCTGGAGCAGCGTTAACGATCGACTCACTGGGCATCATGACCGCAACGACCACACTGACCTGTCAAACCGAACAGATTGTTTATCACGCGTATCAATCTCTCAGAGGGTGTGTATCCAACACGAGTGCGGTCATCCCTCTTGTGCGTTCGCAAGCAAGGACAAACAGACGAACACGATCATTCGCAATTGCGTGTTCAAGCTCCACTTTTTGACCTATTCACAACGTTTGAGCTCCATATGCTACAGCGCAGCGCCAAGCATTTGATGCGCACCGCAGCATATGCCCCTTCAGCCACTGCTGCTCAACGCAATGCAATGCAAGCTGTGTGGTGAAGAGTCGGCATTAAGTAGTTCATCTACAAGCACAACAGACCATAAGCAAACGCAGCTGACAACTGTCAGAAGCAGATTGGGCTGGCACTACCACTTTGAAGTGCCCTTGCCAGTTGCAACCCTGCCCCTTGCTTTGGGGGCAAGCACGGTAAGGGCGGGGCAGATGAAACATCGAGCGAGCTGCAAGCAGCCATTCGCGTGAAGGAAACGGTGCGGTTCGCAATGTAGCTTGAACACTTGTGGTTTGGCACACCCACATCAGCCACGCACACCGCGATCAGATAGCGGCCACAACAGCTTATTCGGCCCATTTTACAAAACAAACACAACGTGGCAGTTAATTATGAATCAACCAACAATCAACAATCATTCACAGATATGAATCACTCGCATCTGTCCACTTTCATGGGACAAGACCGGTTTCTTTCTTCACCAATCAACATGCATTCCACGCTTACCGGATCTCCACTTGCACAAAGCCGCGCCCTATGAGAACTTCCTGCACAGTACCCAACTGCTAAGCACACTGAAGCACGCCAGGCCCCGCCTCCATGCGCAGGCGCAGCACAGCGGCACAGCACATCCAGCCACCGCAAACACTGGAGAGAAGCGGCACATGCATGGTAATACAGACACAAAGTGTGAACGGTTGCAAATTTCACAAAAACACCAACAACAAGTCATGGAGTGCTGTTCTGTGCACACAAGCAATGAGTGGCACAGTGCCTCTACTCCGTTGGCTGCGGAGCTGGTCGTGCTGGTGGGTGCGCAGATGCAGCAGCGCGCATGCATGCACAAAAAATTTTCTTTGAAATAGTAAAGAACAGAATGGGCCGCACATCTCTCAGGCTGCGCCTTCTAATGCTTCTTTGAGCCCTTCTTCTTGGATGACTTGCGGCGGGGCACGCAGATGTCGTTGACCTCCCGCAGGCCGCTCTCACACTTCCTGCCCCCTGCACGCTCTCCTGTGCGTTAACATGCATGCATGTGATGCATAAACTGAAGTAGAGCAATGCACTGACACTGAGGTAGAGCATGTTGCATGGTTGCAGAATGTACGAGTTCTATGGGGGCTATGCATGAGCGCCACCTGGTGCCAGTCCTGCGGCATGCCTGCAGGCGGCCCCTCACCAACTTGCTGAGGGGCTGGGCCTCAGGGCACTGCTCTGCAGTTTCCCCCCTTGTTTTTAAAAATACTCGGGAGAGTTTCTGTGGTTTGCCTCGATACAAGTCAGCAGCTCTTTCGAGCAGGGATGGCCCTCTCTGACAGCTGAAGCACGAGAACACTCCCAACAAATCCAGATTGTCACTGTGTATCACGGTGGACGTGTAGAACAGCGGCTCAGACCCTTCGTGGTGTGCGCAGCAGTGGCGCCATGCATTGCACTGATGCATGCGTCACGAGACACATGCAGCATGCATGCCGCCACTGCTTGAGGTGCTGCGGTCATGCAGATTGTTGAAGAGGCTTGAGGGTCAGTTCTTATGTGCAACGCTACAAAGTTGTGGCTGGGGGGGCGCACTAGTGCACTTGGTCTGGCCCTGCTTGCCGCAGGAGGGCTTGGTGCGCGTTGGGGGGGGTGGGGGGGTTGAGCGAGCTTCGGGGTGGGGGGGGTTGTAGATGGAGCACCAACCGTCCTGCACCTCCGCCACCCGCTTAGTGACACGTCAAAGCAAAAGTTTCCAGCAAACTGGCACGGATACAGTGGCGCACTCCACATGAACAAAGGGCACAGAGATACAGGCAGAGCCACTCTGAGTTACGTTCTCTGCAACGCTATCTGCCTGAAAGACGCGGGGGGAGATGGGCCTGGTGATCGAGGCTGTCTGGTACCATCAGCCCACACAAAGTAGAAGTGTGCCGCAGCGAACACGCATTGACGACAAACGAGCATTCCGGCTCCTGCCCACACCACACCACGCCACGCCACGCATGATGCATGGGTGTCTTGGCGCGACAAGACAGCCGCGCAAGCAGATGTGTACATCGAGCTCGGCCTGAACATGCACACATGCGGCGGCGCGGAGCCACACTGCGGGGCAACGCACCTTGTTCACAACGTTGCCGCGGTCGCAGGGCATGCCTCTGGTGCACTTGGGCTTGCCGTTCTTGCCGCAGGGCATGCATGTGCCTTCCCAGCACTCCGTGCGGTCATCCGTGCACACGTTGCGTGCGCAGCACTTACCGTCCAGCTTGCCACACTCGCGGGGCTCCGCCGGCCCGCTGCGGCGTGGGGGCCCATAGCCGTTGTCGTGCACGCAGAAGTGTTTCTTCTCCTTGGTACCCGCGTCGCACCTGCGGCCACCTGCACAAGCATGCGTATGCACACACGAACTCTCATGTGTTCCGCTGCCCAGTTGCCGGTGCGGCGCTATGATGTAGCCGGCAGTGCACAGCTCCCACCACTCTGTGCATGCTCAGGGCGCCAGTTTTGGAGCGTGCGGCGCTGTGCGGCGTGCAGGCTACGCGCTCGCTATGTGCAAAAGAGTTGGCATATGCATGTGTCGTCACAGGCATGGATGTGAGGGGGGCAGGATCGGTGGACACAAGGGCGCGTACTTGGGCAGGCAGGCTTGCCGTCTTTGCCGCAGGGCATGCATCTGCCCTCCCAGCAGGCGGAGCGCTCATCGTGGCACACGTTGCGTGGGCAGCAGCTGCCGTGGAGGCGGCCGCAGCCGGCGTAGGCCGCGCTCAGCTGCAGGGCCACCAGGACCACTGCGGCGAGCAGCTTGAGCATGTTCTGCAGCAGTGCCGCCCTTGTCATACTTTCTGATTCATTCGCCAGCCTGATCTCGGCCGTGTTGGATGCTGACTCGGTGGTGCCTCTGGTGAGCAAATGAGACGAAGAAACGCTCAGAATTTCGGTTATTGTAGCTATATGCCACGACTGGTGATTTATGAATAGAGAGACTACTCTGTAGTTCTGGAGAGACATGTAGCAGAGGGAGTATCAAAGTATCCAAACTGTTTATAGCAACATGTTTGATCCACCAAGAAAGAAAAAAGTAGTCGGGAACCACGCCATACCCAGGAAGGACTTCGGCCTCAGCATGCTGCAGCACCCCCGGGACAGGGACAAGGATATACAACCCCACATGGGACCAACAAGGAACAGCTGGCGAAAGAGCTAGTAAAAAAGAACATGAAGCAGGGCAGGGTGACAACTGCCAGCAACACGAAAGAGGGCCACGCCTTGACCTTTATACATAAAATGAGGTTTTGGGCATTAATACTAAAGTACTACTGCCCAAATTCGATTGGAAGTAAAAAACCAAACGCCATGACCGAAAAGGGCGGCCTGAAAGTAACAACTGAAAGCCCCGCCCTGGAGCTGAGGGTTATTCGGCGGAAAGAGACAGGAGAAGCTGAATGCCAACACTAACAGTGTGGACTAACGCAAGCATGCAAACATTGTCGCAGATTGCGTCGCAGCTGGTTTCCAACACTGCAGTGCACTGCATCCCGAAAGTTTGGGGCGGCCGAGGTGTCGCGCGCGTCTGACTAAATTCCATGTGGCTCACGACCTGAGCCTGAAATCTGCCAAACAAGCGCGCGTGCAAGTCACAAAATCCCTATCAAGAAGAGGGGCGTTGATAGCGCAGGTAGATGTATCCATATCAAGCTTAAGCAAGTGCGACGGACGGCAACGCTCAGCGAAATTGAGTGATTGCCTACGCGTCTCGAGTGCTAGTGCGTCATATCGCCGAAATCTTGCCACGTAGGAACTCTGTCACCTCTTCTGGGAACCATTTCTCGTAGTGTACTGAAGGCGAACGAGTGCTGAATGGTGCACCCTGATAACGGATTCGCCCTATGCTTGTCGAGCGACCCGAGTCCAGAGCGACCCATGGCCAGCCCTCGCCCAGGTGCCAAGCGCCGGAACGAAATCTTGGATTCTGTGATAAGCTTACAATGCTGCTACATGAGCCTCGAAAGCACGATACTGCACTACAACAAGTGACAGCCATCGCTAAAAGTTTTGAACGCTATTCGTGGTACGTAGGGCTGCGAAGTCTAGGCGGTGGAGTTTGGCAGCAGGCCGTGGAATGCAGATATGTTGCGCAGTCGATGTCGAGCACATGCCTCGAATACAGGCATAAATCCCTGCCCGACCACATATGATATATGCCTGATATTCTAGTTCCACAAATGTATACGTAGAGGGCGGTTGCGCCAGCCGGGAAGGACGACAAGGTCAACGGAACAGAAGTACTCGCACCATTTTTCCTTCGAATAGATCGTCCTGCAAATCACACCTACAGAGTGCAATCACCTTGTCGAGTAGCAGTAAACAGCTGCAGTATATGTGGCAGAGGATATACACTCCATGGTGGAATGTATGACATGCAACACGATGCATCAGGCGTCAGAGCTCTGCCCTTACCGGAAGGCCATGATGTAATCTCGGCCGGCGGAACTCAGTAAAGTGTGCATGCATGCAGCATTATGAGATCCCCGGGGGAAACATAAAATAAATAAATAAATTATTGAAACATGGTGCGTTGTGGTGCTTAGGGGCTCTGCTCGCGCTTGGGCTCCCGTACACTGAACCGCCCAACTACGCGACCATTTCGCTGACCACCAGCGCCCTGGGCACACTTTTCGGCCCATATCTTTTGAAACCCTAGGCGGCTTCGGCCCCGAGGCCATGCAGTTCATCACAGAGGCCATTCACTCCGCAGCTGACTTCCCTAGCCCGGGCCCGGGCCGCCACCGAGACGCGAATGTGCATGGACAGCTGTCTGTTTCTTTCTGTAGCTACATGTCCTACATGCTCAAGGCTGCGGCAGGTCTGCGGACAGCCAGCACCGGTTCCAGCTGGATCCCTGGGGCTGCGACGCCCTCGCCAGAGAATTCCTACTAGCTGAGTGCTGACATGTTGCAGTGTCACAGGTAGCTGAGACATGTGTGGATCAGGGCTTGCGTGTAGCTGGCACTTGTCACCCTGCCCTGCTGTAGGACAGTCTTAGGTGACAGCCCTAGTTGTTCCACATACTTGTTGCTTGCAGCTGTCTTGATACTTTCCATCCTCTGCTCCGAGTCTCCAGTCCTCTCGATGTAACATACTAAAGAAAGGGGGGAGCCAGTAAATATAAGGAACACACAAGGCAGCACAAAAGTCAACAGGGTATGACAACCACAGTCTTCTCAATCTTTTCCTTAGGATGTAGCAAACCCTCCACAGGAGCCTGCCCTGCAGCAGGACAGGACAACTGCGCGCCCGCAGGGGAGAGCGCCTGGTTACCCCTACAAGAACCCCTACAAAGGGCAACACTGATCTCCAGATGCCCACTGGCCAAGAAAGACCCATATTTTACCTTGCCAGTTGCAGAAGCCGCGACGGCAAGGCTGCGCACGTAGTCCATGGATGGTGCCGTGGCAAAGCTCCATGACTTGTGCAGCGCCACTATCGATGTTACCTTGGCTTGCTTGTCTACGAATCCCAGTAGTTTTCAGAAGTTAGTACATTTCCCCCCCTAACAAACCATCCCAAACAAACAATACAATACAATACAATACAAAGCCACACACATCTCACCAAGCAAAGCAATAAAAGAGAAGTAACCGAACACAACCACCAACACAGGCAGAAGCCTACAGGCCACAAACTTTGGTGTCCGTTCTGGGGTGCTAGTTGCTAGTGGTGTTCACTAGGATTCCTGGTAGCTCTGCCTGATGACCTTCTCCTGCTTGCCATTACTCCTGCTGCGAATCCAATTTCTAGTTCTACAGTTCATGTAGTCTCTCTGCAGGCCACAACAGGCCACAGCTACACCTGTGCCGGGGTTGTCGCGATTCTTGATCGTTTTCTTTTATGAACTCTGTTTTTCGCCACGAGCTCACCCAGGGCTCAGTCTCGGTGGAGGGAGTGGAAGTGCCGGGAATCCAACTGGAGGCACTGGCGGCGGTCCGCAGAGCAGCCGAAGCTGTGACCGAATAGACATGCCCCTGCAAAACAGACGGTTGGCAGAGACATGTACCTATCAGACATGCACCTGCAGAGCAGACAGTTGGCCATACACATTCGCGAAACAGGTGTTGCAAAGCGTCCTGGGTACCGGAAACCTGGGTGGGTGACTTCAGCGATGAACTGGGGTAGCGGCGTCGCCTGGCTTGGGCTGAAGCGGGCCACGGGCTTCAGACGGTGTTGGCCGGAATGTACTGGTGATCGGAGAAATAGTCACCCTGTTTTGAAGGGTCGCGCACGGCAGCTGCATGGCTGGGGGTGCACGCCGCCCCTAGCACACAGGAGGTATCCAGAGGGTGGATGAAGGTCACATCCGCCAGAGGATGTCTCTGCCCAGGTCGCAGGTGAAGATGGAACTCCCAGCGGGCTCGTGGGCATATCAGGGTGCGGGAGCACACCCTGGGAGGGGAGTCGGTTTTTTCATAAGCTGAAGCTTGATTGAACTTGCAATTATCTCAGACGTCGTGTGGTGTTGGCCCCGCATGTGTGTGCTTCGTCTGAATGATGCACTTGCTGCGTAAATGTACCGTAAGGGCCACATACAGCACTCTGCATGCTGCCATCATCCTTCAAGGGCAATGGGAAAGAAAATGATGAAGTTTGTACCCAATGGTAGTGGGCAACGGCGGGACCCCCAGCCGTCATTTAGGACACCAGGCAGGGGAGACACGTTCACAGCAGCCATCGATAACTGCCAAACAGAGCAGCGAGCAACGAAGAGCTCCGGCATGCAAGCAGCAGGCGTGGGAGTATTTGAAATGGATTCATTATGGTGATATTCTGCCATTGGAGTGAGGTAGTGGACTTGATGCATGCTGTGTAGCTGGCCGACAAGCCGCGCACAGCACACATGAATGGGGGATGCTGAGGCCAAGCTTGACCAAAACCCTTCCTGTGCATGGCGTGGTTTCCGATTAATTAATATTTTCGTACCGCGGTTTTTACAAGCTAACTGCCGTAAGCTGCCTCGATTGTGACGAACATCGGATGCGAGCAGTGGGTGTCAGACTGCAGGAGTGGCGCCACGGTGACACATTCGGACAGCACAAACGGTCTGCTTATGAATTGTACGAGGGCTCTAGAACAGATGCGGTTGGGGGGAGCTACTAAGACTGAGGGGTTGTCACATTTTCAAGAAGTATACTCGCGCAAACAGGCTCGCAAACAGGTTCAGCAGAGGCTATCTGTAGCCACAGTTTTGTTCTGGCATGCGCCTTGCCGCGACATCGGCAATTACAATCTGCGAGCGGAGCATGGTGCAATGAAAGGACAAGGCAGAAAGAAATCGCTGAGAGGAAAGACTGAGGTTGATATTGTGGAGCCCCAAGCAACTGAATAGACCGGGCATTTCTTCATGCCAGTGAGAGAGTGCCTTCTGCTATCATCTGCTGCACAGTCTTGCTGAACTTGTGCACAGGAAATCCCATGACGTTGAAGTAGTCCCTGAACAGCAACAGAACTATGCAGCGCGATGCTCATGAGCCAGTGCTCCCTTGAAAAACACCAAAATTGGAAACCATGCCATGCCCAGGAAGGGTTTGGGCCTCTGCCCCCCGAAAGTGGGGGGGCGACAGGGAAAGGGTAGCTATGAGTTACATGTGAGCAAGGACCACATATGAACCATGCAAGCATAGACTTGGCTGCCGCCCTGACAGAAAATAATTACAAAAGTCGCCTGGACGGGGCATGCATGCCACAAACAAGTCTATTACAAGCCTATACACAAGAAGAGGGCGACCAGTGGTTGCACTGCCACGAGCACACACACAATGAGCGCAAGCTTGGACCGCTAGACAGCATCACACCCATGGACATATTCAACGAAGGCGCCGGCGGCCTGCTGGATGCCATACGATCCAGCCTTACCCCAGCAGTCCCCAGTTGCAATGTATGCGGCGATCTCCTCACTGCTGAGAGGAGCAAAGCTGACCTTGGTGGTTTCTGAAAACTCGACGACTACAGGCTCGTTAGAGTCAAGATTCCTCGTCACAAGAACTACACCTGCATATTATGCACACATACACAATGCAGAACACGGAATCGGAAATAAAGCAATGTTCCAGTTGTGTTGCATCTTTACGAGGAATTCACCTTCAGCCTTTTTAATCCTGGACGAGCCTATCATGTTGCGTGGTATGTGCTGCAAAGGGTGAGTTTGAACTGTTGCGCTTGGAGGAAAAAGGCAGGTTGCAACAGGCTGTACCTCAAGGGAAGCTTCAGTGTCTGGCGCCTGTGTGATGGTGCACTTGACTGGAATGCAAGAAATATTACTAGGAGGATGTGCGGCTACCTGTGTGCACTTGATGCGTGCTTCCTGCTAGCATTGTAAGCATCCGAGTTGCTTCAACCTCATCTGCAGCCTTCTCAAGAATCATACCATCCTTGTCGACCACCTGTAAGCATAAGCTACGCAGCGTTTAGATTGTGTACATCTGGAGATGATGCAACATGGTTTGGAGAACTCGCCTGAAGAAGCCTGTTGGCATCCTTGAAATGTTGAGTGCACATGTACGGGCATCAGCGCCAATTGCAGACCCACTCTAGAGGGCTCGAAGTTACCTAGAGCTGAGAACATAATGTAGACTCGGTTGGGTATCTGCGGAGATAGGTGTTTGGTTTGAACATTTCATGCATTCAAACTGGTGAGGGCCACTGACAACGCTCTGGTGGTGCTTGGCTCCAACTCCAAGGAATGAAAGAAATGTTCACAGTTTCCCCATGTGGGATGACTCGAAGCTGGTTGCAGGGATATTTTTAGTGAACAGAGCATCATGGTTCGGACAGTATGTGCAGTCACACTGTGGGACTGCAGAAACTACAGTTGTAGTGTAGCGTCGCACCGTGTCAGCTGCAATAACTAACCTTGCATCTGTAGCCTCGGCTGCAACGCGTTTCGCTTTCTCTCTGGCTGTTGCGATTGCATACTCTGCTGGACTGCTGAACTGTGACTGTGGGAGGTCCTCCTCGAACGAGGACACTTTGATCTGCACCAAGACAGCAAAACTGCGCTTTAATAAAGCTCTTGGTGTCTGTGCTGACTACATATGGCCATGTATGGAAGAACACACTTCGAAAACAAGGCCAATGTTCTCCAGGATCTCCTTCCGTCTTGGTGACTTGGAGGCGAGCACAATTCGGAAGGAATTCAGCTTCGTAACATGCTGCAAAATCATCCTGGAGCGGCAGTTATGGAGTAACGCTTTCTTGCCAAGTTGTGAACCAACAGTATCACTTGTAGCACCAGTGCTGGTTATGAGCTCTTTTTATTCGCCACACGCAAGAACTCTTCGATGCGGGCGATTGAAAGTGCAAGAACAAGGTCGTTCGGTTTATCTTCGTCGCACACACTCAGAGCCGTCGTATTATTGACAGCCATTGCCGTGCTTGGACCAGCTTGCTGCAAGCACTACCGCCACAACATGGTGACTAGTCATGACTGAGGCGCTCCGAAACGCCACCAGCTCTGTGGGGATCTACAACACCCGTGAGCCTCTCTACCAGGAGCTCAGGATCGACCCCGTTGCTACGAATACTGCTGGGCAAGCTTGTGGGGATGTATACGCCATCCTTGACCCCAACCCCGACCCCATCGCCATCTACAAACCCTACTGCTCGCGCCCGAGGCGCTGCACACACGACCGACGCGACTGCCTCCGCCATGAGGAGATGCAAATGGCATACCTTTACCACCTACTAGGTGCCTGGGCTCGTCTTTTGTGCCGGGGAAAAGGAGAAGAAAAACCCTTCGCTGTGGAGTCATATAATAATAAATAAATTATTCGGGGACTACGCCATACTCGGTTTGAGCTTCGGCCTCAGTGCCACAGTGGCGGAAATCATGTAATTCGTTAAAGGGGAAACCACTAGAGACCCTTTACGCACCCGGCTCAGAAGCTCGAAAAAAAGACGAGAGTTGGCTCTGGCCGGACCGGGGTTCGAACCCGGGACCTCGTGGTAAAAAGCACTTTCACGCTCACGGGCCCGCGGCTGAGTTTAAGGTCAATCCCAAGACCAATATGACCAATATGACTACTTGCGTATGGACACTTGGACAAGTAGGGTGTGGAGTGCCTCTGACTTGTTGCCGTTGTGGGCAGCAGCACCACCAAGGTGAAGTTTGGGCTTTCTTTGCATGTGCGCATCGGGAGACCAGCACTGCGCTTTGCAAGGGCAACCGTGCCCTCTTCCGCTTGGGCATGCAGTTGTGGTCCACCGCCAGTGGGAGGGCCCGGCTGGACGGGTTGTTTTTGTGCCCATTGCTGAGATGGAATAGGGTTCTGCGTGTGTAGGGCGGTAAAGCTTGGCTACCGTTAGGGTTCGTTCTTATCCATTTATCTCATGGCTTGCATGTAGTTTTGGCCGTCTGTGCTTTCTGTTTTCTCTGGTTGTTCTTGCGCTTTCTCCTGCGTCCTGTCGATTTAACAACCCCTTCGACGCATCGATGAAACATATCTGAATGGCAGTCCACGCATGCACTCCTGAACTCATATGGACTACCCTGGTCATCGGATTGAACTTCCTGATTAGCGTTTTTTTTCCAACTCAGCCGCCGGCCTGTCAGCGTTCAGGTGCTTTCCAAAAAGGTCCCAGGTTCAAACCTTGATCCGGCCAGAGCCACCTGTCACCTCTCGTCTTCCCTTCGAGCCTCTGAACCGGTTGCACAAAGGGTCTCTCGGGGTTTCCCCTTCAACAAATTGCATTGATTCCGCAACTGTGGGTCTGAGGCCGAAGCTCAAACTGCGTATGGTATAGTCCCCGAATTAAAAAACATCCCATCAGAAAATGAACAATATACGTTTGTTTACCCCCAAAGAACAGGCCTGTAAAAACAGCTGACAATTCGACACTTCTCCTGGTCTGAGACAAGGAATCTACGGACTTCCTCAAACCCTAAGTTCAGAAGAGTATAACTAGTTAACTAAGAGCTGAGAACTGTAACTGCAACAGTTCTGCAGTGCTGCTCAGGCATTGGGTGCGATTCAGCTAGCTGCAAGTTAGTCTGTGAGCGTGCTACGAAGCACCAACTATGAGCGAGGTTCACTTACTTCATGAGATCAGTGAAATCGTCTGAGAACTTTCAAAGCAAAGTGAAGTGTGGAGCCAGGCTGTGACAAGGGCCCAGGTGTCACAACAGAGTAGCTATGGAGAACCATCAACTCTGCACGTCTGCGAACCATGGGGCTCACAGATGTAAGCAATGGATTCCATTCTTGCTGTCACAATCTGGAGTGTTCTAAATTTCCTGGAAGCCCTGGCTCCAGCTTCAAAATCTTTATCCGAAACCCAGCTCAATTTCAGACAACTCCGCTCTCTTCCAGAAAACCCACTCTCCCCTGTGCGCGATGTCTCTCGTGTTCCAGTCCTCGCATGCAACAAGAATCCAGAAATTTTTCATGCTGCAGCATGATCTGTGTTGGCCTGGTCGTTGATGCATGTGCTGCTCCTTCTTGTTCTCCTATCTCATCCATGTAATATTCTTTGCAGCTTCTTGCACAGACACCCACTAAGGTATGAATTTACGCTGCGGTGGGCACAATTGGGCCCTATCAGAGAGCTTCAGCTGCAGTAGTACTTCTACCAACTCCCCCACGAAAGATTGACAGACCAACCTGGGTAACAAACCTCGTGAAACTTATATGGGCAGTGTCGCAGTACTAACCTCGTGTTTCTAATCGAACATTCCCACAAGAATATCATGTAATTTCCACGCAGCATGCCTTGGTACAAGTACACCTGCCTGCCGAGTTGTATCAAGGTACACATGGAAGGTTCGGACCCAACATGTTGTGTTGGCATGACAGATGTGGAGTACCAGTTCGGCTTGCCACCCGAACCCAGAGTCCATGAATGCACAGAGGCGTAGGATATTCGGCCATTAGAGAAGTGCAACAAATTACATGAACAGGAATGGCAACGGAGTGTTCACATTGCACAGCTTCGATGCACATCATCCCACCTCATCAAGGCTTGTGACAGGATGCAATAAGCAGGTTCCTTGATGTTCCTGAAAACGGGAAAGAATGCAATGCGGTTACACGTGCGCACCATGCATGATCAAGTCGCACTGGCTGGTGCCCACTGCTCGCTGTACTATCTCCATCATCAGGTACTACAAAATACTGGGAAGAGGCTTGTAAATGCAGACAAAAATCTGCCTCATTCATCTCACTACACGAAAGCTAAAAACTCGATGCAGACGGGCAATAAGGAAGGTAGCACAGCACGTAGTTCGCCACTGAAGAACCTCAACAAACAGCCTGGAGGATGTAGACTCGAGCTGGGGCAAAACGAACATGAATGTTTCATGTGCCCATTTTCATCAACTCGAAACGCAAAAACACATGCACGACATCAGGCCACATGACTCCACACAGCAATGCATCACCAGAACGTCCATATTGAGCTCACAGAACTCCCAGAGCTGTACTCCCCCTCAATCAAGCCCTAACAAAGGCTAAAGGAGAACACGTGGAATCAACTGCCAAGTTTCATCCCTACGGGTACAATGACCGGACACAACGCCACCACCCCCATATGATAATTTTTTGTATCATGTTCGAGTACTAATGTCTGCAACTAGAACCCAGCTGCGACTGTCCAGACTCAGAGCCACTCCATATTCCGACATCTGAATCTGGGGAAAATCACAAAGTACTACCATAGTATATCTGCATGAAGTTGTGGAACTCCTCTGCTGAACCCAGAGGATGTGCTACCTCCGCAATGTAGTCAAACCTTGGGCTCGCAAACTTTGCCACAACGAACTGCTCTCTGTTTTCAGGTGCCTTCGCAAGCCTGTGCAATCGCAGAAGCTCAGCAGTTGCAACAGTTACCTCCACCACGTCAGTGTGAGGGCCAATGTAGTGCCGCAAGTTGGCAACGATTGTGTGTGCATGCTCACGGATGTGTTCAGGTAGGACATTCAAAGCAGTCGCAACCCCGGCGTGCAAGCCTGGATCCCCAAGTGCAAGGAGGAGTGCTGCAGTGGCAAGCAGGCTGCGCTTATGGCGCAGCGTGTCGTATACAAGAGAGCCAAGCTCCAGAATGTAGGATGCCAAGGAACGGACCTGCATACAATCGACGATCACATAGGGCTTTCACAAGCAATGTGGTAGATGACTTCGGAAGACATCATCATAAACAATTGACAGCTGCAAATAGGTGGGTACTGTTCAAGAACATTGTGGGGGACACACGACATGGAGCTACAATGATGAAACCTTACCTTCTCAGCGAAAAACGTTTCCGACTCACCAACAGGTGTGGGCAGCGCATGCATCCACATGTCCAGGAAGTTCTGTGTTGTGGGGCTGTACAGATCGAAGCCAAGGGAATGGCACATGACACGCTCGAAAGCGATCAGTCGATCCAGATCAAATGCACCATCTGAAAGGGACGCGACGCGAGATGCTCGGGGGTGGGGAAGAACTCCTTCAATCTTGGAAGCAACAAAGATAGCTGATGCAGCTGCAAGTTGCAGCATTGTCCGGGGGAACTGGCGGCTTGCTGACAGGTATCGGTCTAATAGGTTGACAGCCATTGCAACCACTCTCTGCATATGCAGCAGTCATTTACAAGAGCACAGATAGAAAGCAGATGAAACCGCCGGGTCTGGAACCAGTTCAATGATTCAATAATTCAGGATGTGCAAAACAGAACACTGGCAGAAACTCACCTGGTCAAGATCCAATGCATAGATCGCCTCGGACATCCAGTTGATAGTCATTAAGCGCATTGCTGGAGTGATGCACAGGCCATCGGGCATCACCGCATCACTATGAAAATCCATGTAGTTGGGATTAATTGCTGCGACAGCTTCCTCGTCTAGCATCTCCAGAATTGCAGCCTGTGTCTCCCTGTGAGCCAGCCATTCAGGGCTGTCTTCCTCAACTGAATTTTGTGAAACATGGTGTGAACGGTCTGATGGCTGCGGCCCAGATAGATTCCTGCTGGAGGGGCAGTTGGAAACAGCCGAGCCTGCTTGCACTGAAAGGGGCACCCTGCAGCCCTTGATTCTTGGCTCTTGTGCCGCACGAGCGGTGGTGACTGGGATTCGAAGCTGCGCATTGCAAGCATCCTCGCCTCGGATACAAGGCTCAGATGCTAAACACACTGCCTGCGATGACGGTGCGCTTGATGACGGCTGCGAGGGGACTGGGGAGGTGCGATGGAACGAGCCTGATGGACGAGCATTCCGCAGTGGCATGCCAGATGCAGTCGAGTCGAGGCTGACCGGGAACACTTGAATCTGTCCTGAGGATGAGGCCTTGGAGTCGCCTGACAGTAGACCCTCATGCAATGTGAGGCTCGCAGCATCAAGGCTGGGAGCAGCGACAGACTGGCTTCTCGCGTCCAGTTCGCAGCCATCAAAGCTTGAGGCCAGCGAGTTTCCAGTCCAACTGAGGGACCTCGAGACAAATAAGCAGTTCGAGTTCTCGTCATCCTGCACATTCATCCGGACGAGTCGGAATTTTGTTCAAGCAAGCGATGGGACGAAGGAAGCACGCGTAGCACAAGCTAGTCAAAGAGACACGTTGTCAGACTAGATAGGCAGCTACTGCATGAAACGAGTCCCTGGGTTTTCGAAAGTGTTGTTGTTTGGTGCGTAACAGGGGATGAATAAAGTGCCTATCACCGCAAAAGCCCTTCACTACTCGGTTATAATAGCATACTGTCTCGATAAAAATGCTTTCGCCCCTAAATTCAGCTACTTCACGGCCGCGAAGAACAGGCTGGTCTCAAAGGTACAGCATGCCTCGCGCTCTGCTGGAGGCCCGCACACTCCAGTAACGTGTACAATTACAACACGGTAGCCTTAATCTGTGGCTCGTACACAGCAGAGACATCTAAAAGAAGTTATATATTGTACTACCGGACCTTACGAGTGTGGGTTGAATACTGCGCCTAGTCAAGTTATGGAACACAGCATGGTGCCGTGTGCACAACGAACACCTACAGAGCCCACAGATGACGGTTCTTCCGATCTTCAAGAACTTCCGATAAGGCATTTGATGATATATAGCGTTCATGCTGCTGCCGGGCTGCGATGGCGGTGGATGCAGAATCTGGGAGTCGACGAAAACACGGAGTACTAGGATGACAATGTAAAGACCATCCTCTGCAGCCCACGATTAAATGCGGATAACATATTGCTGTACTAATATGTGAAGTTGAGGATTTCAGATGTCAGTGGGCAGTCAAACACTGAGTGGGTACTGCCATGATAGGTCGGCACAGCTGCTCGACTCTCTTGCACGCCAACCACCGCAATAAGGTACAGGTGCCTTGAACTGTATTCACTTATAGTTCTTCAGACGATAATGGTCGCAGCAGAGAGAACGTTGATGCACGCACCTTAACCCCGTATTGCGAGGATGTCGCCTGTGAGAAGCCGAACGAAGACTGGTCCATGGTCATGTTCCCTTGGAAGATTAGAGGTCCTGTGTGAAACACGCGGCTCTGTCAGAAAGTGTGCGCTGTGCAACGCTGAGTGCTAAGTGAGAGAGACTCAGTGAGACAAGGTAACAAGGACTGCAACGGAGTGGCTCGAGTGAGAAACATCAATGTTCATTAACAAAACAACCATTGCGCATTGCTTATGTACTCGCTCTCCCACCACGGGAGGGAAACGCACAAGCTGCATGACAGGACCCAGATTTCGCCGTCGCATTCGGCGGCTACTAATACCATGAGGCTTGGACACCTCGGATCACAAACTTCGGCATGTGTCTCTCGAATTGCACAGTGGATTCTTAGGGAACATAGCTAGCAGCTGACTCGATGCAGTCGATGCAGTCGACGAATGATGCAGTGAGTGTGTACAAGCCACTTTGAAAACCACTTGAAACCACAGCCCCAACGCACTCGGTGATACGGCCCCCATCAAAATGGATATCTACTCAAACACAGCTCCGTCCAATGGTCTGGGCCGCAGGACGAAATGTTGTGCTGGATCTAGTCTCGATATTCTACGTGACAACCGATGCTGACCACGACCACTTACGAGTATGAATTGCTAACAGCCTGCATAGCTTATGCAGCAACAGATACAGCGTCAACAAGATGGATGTCGTGTGCAGACCTATGCAGATCCAGAAGCGCAGGTTGGTAATCACAACTCCTGCGACCCGAAAAACGACGTTGCCAAGGGTGACGTGCTTCGACAAGCACAAGATCTGTGCTACCACGGCATGTCGTTCAGCATGCACACGTCCTCGTACAAGGTCCATGTATGGCGATGAAAAGAGTTCTTGCAGACACAGGTTTAGCTCATTAATGGTGCTTCCATAGAGCTCCCATCTCAAACAACATCCAAGAAGAACAACAAATGTCAAAGCAGCTGCGCGCAGAACTATCATGAAAATCTTGCACCATGAACTTAATGGAAGTCCAATACGTTCAAGGCTGTTGCTAGACGTGAGTTCACCAGTGGGCACAGGCACCGACCCCGTCAATATCGAAGAATATGCCACAGCATGTGATGCACACCAGTCTGGATTTAACCTTGAATGCACGCGTAGACATGAATGCACTGCTGCAAGTGGCATCCGTGGCATGCGTACACGTATCCTCCGTGCAGGGCAGTTCACTCCCCGACCCCCTGAGAAACCGCGCGCATATTGTCACCTCGATTGCAGCAGAGCACACTATAAAACTCAAGACTGCCAGGATGAATGCCGGGGTGGCGAAGTTCACCTCATCCACGAGGATATCCCCACAGCAGCAGCACAATTTTGTCAGGTGTCGCTTTGCTAGCACATGAACCGGCAACGACACACAATAAATGGGCAATATCGTACGACAGGCGGATATCTCATGTATCTCCTCGAAGAGCAGCTCCGCGCCGTGTGATTCACACTCGGATTCACTTATCAAAATCGGAAGTCGGTTCACGGTTCAACAGGGCGACTGGGGCTTTGCCATCCGACATCACTACTTCAATAAAAGTTGCTTCATATACCGTAGGGCGTTCCGAGGACAAGGTCAGCCAGATCGGGACCAGGAAGACGGGTTCTGGCGGCAATGAGACTACTCGAATATCTATGCGACAGATATTTCTGTGCGAATGTATATAACATGAACTAAAGGAACTCATGTACAGCAACAAAGTGTTCTGTTACACCCAGTGGGTAGCACTCTCTGAGTGTCGACGAGATAGTATCTTTTGGTCTACAGATTCATTGCATAGTAATGCAGGTGGAAGTGGTGACTACCAGCTGGATGTGGTGGCCAATCGATGCGGCTAGAACCAGCAAACAAGCAAGGAGGTCACAAGTCTGTGTGCGCTTCAACATAGTACTTGGTCTGGTGTCTGCGCAGACGGCGAAGTATGGGGGGGGGGGGGGGGCGGGATGCGCTGCTTGAGAAATTTGAGCAGCTGATCATTACATCTCAATGTCAATCGCGGACTCTCGGTAGGTACGACGACACTAACCAACACACATGTATATGATAGAGTCCAAGCACTGTCTCGTTCTCTGCGCGAATGGGCGGCTGGGGCAGTCTCCAAGACAGATGGTCAATTGAAACCAATGCACCCGTGCTCAGGCACCTCTGGCGACACAACTCGAGGCTGGCGGGAAATTAACAGCACGAAATTTGTTGCTGAGGGCAGTAAAGACGCACCAGCTCCATACTCTAGCTCCCGCTGCGCAGCTGCAGTCCGCTGGAGAGATGAACGGCAGGATTCGATCAATTATTACAATACAATCACACAGGTATGTGCAGACAACTGTACAAGCACAAAATATGGAGTTACGCAGTAGACGCTGTACATGTACCGCCGAAAAGGCGACTGCACAAAAGCAGAGACAGCTGCCTGAACTACGCGTCTCCCTTGACTATTTGGAAGCATACAGCCACGTGCGTGCATTAGTTCGCGATCACGTGTGAAGCGCCGGAATCTTCTTCCTGCACCTTCGAATATAAAGTGTGCACCTAGTTGACGAAACACACATCGCAGCTACACTACAATCGGACCTATACCTCATACGTTTCTGAGTTCGAGGCTCCAGGTGGCAGGATGTTGAATATACCGGCTGCAATCCTCGGATGCAAAAGGCCCGAGATATCACGACAATTGCACAGTGTATATAGCAAGATGCAAGTTCACACCCTAAACCGACATGGTTCCGAAAGGCAGCCAAAAAAGCAACACATGTGCACATCGCAAGATGTTGATTGGCAGTTGACCATATCTCACCAACCATCACCTATATAGTAAAATTTCAGGGACATGCGTGCCACGGTAATTTTGGTAGTACCACGGTGTTGGGGTGCTTTGGCGGTGTGTCACGGAGTTATCATTGCGCAAGAGATAGAATCTTTGATCTTTGAAGGCTGCCCACTGTCACAGAATCGCACCTCCCCAAGTCGCCTCCCAAAGCTTCAACTCTTTTCTCTATACCTCTAGACGCCCAGAGTCTCTTCTTCGCACCCCGGCTGCGAAAGGGTGGCTTTTGTCAGGCAAGCTAACGAGCAATTCTCTCGTGGACTCAAGCTTGCTGCGTGCGGTGAGGAGCTGCCCACGCCGTCACCCTTGCGCGTATGATGTATACGTGTGCAACCTCTCAAGCTTCTGTCGCGTCAGGCGTGCCTAGAAATAAACAGGCGCTTTATGTGGGCCTGGGGAACGAGTAGTCCGCCACTCGTTTTTGTTGACCAGATGCACAGGAAATAGTATGTGTATTCCTTGTCAGACGGATGCATATCACGGGTGATAGTAAACCGGACAGCTGTGCTTGCTCTTGTTTCTAGCTCTAGATCTTTGGCCTCGCCAGTTGTTGCACATGCTTGCTGCTGTTGGCAGTTTTGATGTTTGAAGCTCTGCTCCAGTCTCCAGTCTTGTCGATGTATTATATCACTTTACGGGGGTCCGCGCGTGGGGGTGATTGGACCTTCAAATTCATTCTCATGTGCCATGCATCATTGACCGCTCATCCGCAAGATACTCGCCAGTAGCTAGGGCAAGAGAGAAACCGTGCTACTACGGAATGGTGAGTGTTCGGCTGCACGTACTTTTCAGGCGGCACCACAGTACGTGTGTACGAATGTACGTCAGCGTTGTGGAGGCTATGGTACGCATACACGTACGTCAGCTTCAACCAAGAATTTCTGTTTGTACGGCAGCTTCGACCCGGACAGCTCCCAAGCAACCACTGTGACCATATATAGCGTGACAGTAGACAGTCATATAGATGTAATCATCACTGTGACCATATCTATAATATGTACTGTAACCATATATGTATATACATGGATATATCCATGTACCAATGCATATATATATATATATATATATATCTCTCTCTCTCTCTCTCTCTCTCTCTCTCTCTCTCTCTCTCTCTCTCTCTCTCTCTCTCTCTCTCCATGTCCAATGGATCTCAGTTCAGATTCAAACGATTTTATCTGGCAGCTCCAACAAAACAGAGCTAATCGGGAACCACGCTACACCCAAGAGGGGCTTCGGCCCCGAACGGAAGGGGACGCACACCCCTGCGCCACATGCGACCATGAAGGCAAACACAAAGGCTGTAGAGAACGCCGCACAGTACTAAATGCAAACACAGGGTCGCCAACAGACACCCCATCGTCAGCACACTATGAGCGGCAACGACGGAGTACGCCGCAACTCAGACACCCCCTCACACTGCCGCAGGAACAAAAGATGGATCCAGAGCCCAAGGGACAAAACAGTCACCCACAGACACCAAGCTCAAAACTCGCCTCTAGGAGAGCACACTGCGCCGCCCACCAGCGGAAACCAGCCACAGAAAATCATCCCAAAGATCGTTCGGGTCAGGGCAGCACACCGGGGATGCAATACAACAAAACAGTATCAGCCGACTTGTTTCGCAGCTGCGCGCTACTTCAAGATCGGTTGCGTGTGTACATCTCGGGGATGGCCGGGGGTTGGTGGAAACATGGGGGGGGGGGACACTGCGGGTGTGCGTTGCCTTGTGAAAGACTTGGTCACCTGCACAAGTACTGGAGACTGTGCACCTGGAGTCCAGGCTGTCCAGGCTGTCCACAGCTCCAAACCGTGTGGTTCAGTTCGGAGGTTTGAAGACAAAGACAGAATCCATCTTTGTTGACTTGAGGTTTGAGCATACACCGTGAACGGTATCCCTGCCCTGGGTCAAGCAGCACAGAAGCTTGATGGACTGAGGCAATCTGCCACATCCTGTATTGTAAAAGGAACTGAGCGGGGTGGTTTGTCAAGCACAGCCGCCGTTGCAGGAGGCACAGCGTGTCATGGATGTCAGACCACAATGTTGCCACCAAGCATCTGTCCTGGGAGGCACATGTGACATGACGTTGTGGTATGAAACCAAGGTCGCTGACCACTGAGACATGAAGCGCTACATCTCTTAGTGGTCAGCAACCTTGGTTTCATGACACGTTGCAGGGTTGCTGACAGATGGTGAAACCAGGAGGTGGTCAAAGGTGTTGCAGCGCTCGGCAAGCCGCCCCTCCCACGTGCTGCGACTCGCTGCTTGTGCAGTCCTTTGCTGGCGGCACTGTGCATCGCTCCGGGAGGCCCTTGAGTCTTCCCCCCCTTATCCTACGCCGCTCGCGCCTGCCCCCTTCTGTGCCACCCCTGTGGGGGCGCTGAAGCCGAAGTTCGTCCCAGGCCCGCGCATTAATACCAAAGGTTCTGTGTTAATACCAAAAGCGCCAGACCCAGGAACAATGGTAGTGATCTACCGCTACGAGCGATGATAACACCACTGAATTAGTAGATTCGCCCAGAATTGTAACACCGCGTGAGGCATGGTTGCCGAGTAGCTTTCTTGTTGGGCCCACACTACTGCTGTGCTGTCTGCCCCTGTTTGTATTGTGTTGGAAGGGTTTTGGTCACTCGCGGTTTTTTTCTCCTTGCAATGCCTAGCTTTGTAAATGTTCTGTGTTTTGGCATGTCCTGTGTCGATTGTGCGAGGTCGAGCTAAGTTGGCGTGCGATGATTTGCTGGTACATGAGCCATTCTATGGAGTTATGCCTGTAACTTTACACACTTGTAAATGTTCATGTCGGGTACGTAACGCATGTACGGCTCAAACACCTGCGCACTCAGAGCAGTGCGTTGAGGGAGCAGGAGACACACTTGTAGATCTAGGATTGCGCTGGTAGCAGAATTTCCTTCGGGTTGGTGTGATTCTTCTTGGGGGTTTTATTTTTGCAACCTCTCCCCTCTTCTTACAAACTGGAAAGGTGATGGCATCGACAGGGATGCGGGAAAGAATCAAAATCTGGGAGCTAAGATGGAGCGCAGAACACGCAGTGGGTCTCTGAGCCCAAAAGCTCGGTAACCGGTCTCAGTGAGGCACCCAAATAATGATCTTCGTGGCAGCACTGCACGGAGGACCAGCTACGCGCACAAAGACACAGAAACCCCGCCATTGCAGCACTACAGCATCCACAGGGATCGTAGATGAGACCGGTGAAAGGAAAGCAACATGTAAACTGCAAGGCAGTGAAGCAGCCCCCCCCCGTACCCCACCAGCGACCCCGCATGAAAGACGTTCTATGTATACAACCCTAGTTCTACGGGAAAACCTGCAACCGGAAAGGAAGTGAATAGGCATGAACCCGAACAGCCAAAAGCAACTGTTAAAAACTAACCACCACTTCACTCAACTGGCACAACAGCACCACTCTTAGCCAAAATGCGATAGTAAAGACGAGATACAATGCCAGGACCACGAGCCAGGGCACAACTGTTGGTCGTGGGATTGACCAGGGTACAACTAATAATAAAGTATTCGGCGACTACGCCATACTCATTTTGAGCTTCGGCCTCAGCGCCACAGTGGCGGAATTCATGCAATTCGTTAAAGGGGAAACCACCTGAGACCCTTTACGCACCCGGCTGAGAAGCTTGAAGAAAAGACGAGAGGTGGCTCTGGCCGGACCAGGGTTATAACTGTTGGTCTTGGGACTGACCTTCAACTCAACTGTCGGCCCGTGAGCGTTGAAGTGCTTTACCACGAGGGCCCAGGTTGCAGTCCCGGTCCAGAGGCACCTCTCGTCTTTTCTTCGAGCTTCTGAGCTGGGTGCGTAAAGGGTCTCTGGTGGTTTCCCCTCTAACGAATTACATGAATTCCGCCACTGTGGGGCTGAGGCCGAAGCTCAAAATGAGTATGATTAAGAGCATTTATTGATGATGTAGTCCCCGAATAATTACTTATTTATTCCATAGCGGCACCATTCAACTTGGTCAAGAGTGAGTCGGTGTTGTTTCGGGATGCCGAGAGAGCGAAGAGTCGGAAACATGTTTTGAATGGTGCCACTATAGTGCCTTTGGCGACGTCCACTTTTGGGCAGTTAGGTTTTCTGCTGAGGGTTACTTGTAGAACCTTGCTACTGTTGCTTGTCCCACTGCTGTTGTCGCTCGTGGGCTGTGGTTGCGTATCAGTACACACTATCTCAGTTATGCGCTGGCTTGTGGTCGTGGCATTGTGTTTCGTCAATACTATCGCAGTTTGGCTAAGAGTGGTAGGAAAGACTTTCGTGATGGTGCTGCTGTGCCATTCGAGTTCAAGCAGTGGTGGATATTCTGTGTTAGTTGATTTTGGCTACTTGGGTTCATGCCTATTCACTACCTTTCCGGTTTGTATGAGTGGCACCATTCAAAACATGTTTCCTAGGCCTACTCTTCACTCTCTCGGCATCCCAATCAACACCGACTCACTCTTGCCGAGTATATATCATCCCCCCTTGCCCAGTATCCTCCCCCCTTGTTCTGCTGTTTTCTCTGCACCCTGGTTTCTGGTCCCGTATATGTCATCCCCCCCTTTTCTTAGTTGGGCTCGCGGTGACATATACCATCGCCGCAAGTAGTTCTGAACGGCAGCTGGCATGCTCTCACTGTGATTCACAGTCATATTCTCAGTCACATTCACAGTCACGACATATATATATATATATATGCGTCCATCGTGCCGCTTTTTGTGGCTGGTCTAAGCATAAGCGTTCTCCCGAATTGCCCCCTTGCACAAGTTTTACTCAAATGCAGTATTGTCGAGTCCGGCTGCAGGTACCCGCCACGCTTGAGCGTTGCTGTGCTGCTCGGCGTCTGTCATATGAATACTTGAGGTGGTAACGTTAGTGCCATGGTATCTGTATGTGTCCCGGTTTGTGCTGTTCTGCTGGTTGGAGCGACGTTGCGAAAGGCTGCTGGTTCCCTGCTGCCCACGAGCTCGAGGCTTGGTGCCATTGATTAGTTCTCCGGCACATCTGACGTATCTCACCATCTTGATGTTGTTGATGTGATCAGTACGTGATTGATACTCAGGGAGTGGCAACGGCGACAGCGTGCATACACTGAGGTGCATAAGCGCTGCAGCTTGTGACCGCACCGAATCCAAGTACTGAACACTCTATCGAACATATGCTGTGCTGTAGGCCCAGCTTCTCTTGTGCTTTCAGCTTTCATGAGACGTGTCATGTTGGCTTGAGCTTTTAGAGAGACTCGTTATGTAGCTACATATAGAGGACATACATATATAGAGGACGTCCCGAAACTGCTGTTTACAACGTAGGACCACTTTCATAATGTACGTATCAATAGCAGATTGTGTCACTGTCTCCGAAGTTGTCACAGATGTCAATTGCTATGCCTGGCCACACGGGATAAAAATCAGGAACCAATGCAGATGGGCGGTAGAGAATGGCTGCTATTGTTGATTCAGTTTTTCACTTCATCATAGGTACGCTCAAGAGAAGATATGGGAACAAGAATATGTCTGATTCTGAGATGAGTCCAGAGGCGATACAGAAGAGCCTGGACAGCCACTGCGAACACCACTAGCATGGCAAATCGAAACCATCGCGTTTAAAATGGTGAAATTGTTGCGTGTGGTGGAAGTAACTGCCACGTTCATTGTCAGTGCTGTTTTCGGCTGCACCCACCACAGAAAACCTAATTGGTGTAGACAAGCGCCTGCCACTCCCAACGGAAGTCATGCATGAGAGTGTCCTCCTCTGCCTGTGTGTCTTGAACCATCTGTGATGCACTCAAGCGGAAGCAGGTATCACTTGAATTGTGGCTGATGCATCGACATCGAATGGCAGATGTCCATGTGCTTCCTGCCGTGGGGGCGCCCCCATGGGTGTTTATACCGACGGGGGCGCGGCTCACAAGTTCAAAAGGTGCACCACCAGATAGCATCTGAAACCAGACAACAAACGCAAGCACCGCAACCAGCATCCATGGAACGCATACCACTGAGTATTAAAAACACCTATGCAACAACAAAGCAAACAGTCCGCGAGAGACAGCGCCAAACCCTACACGTGAGCACCACACGTCAGCAGAACAACGGTTAACCAACACTGCACAGAATGGACGGCCCAAGGCCGAGGGCCATCGCCGCCGACGTGGCACCACCAGGGGTAGCATCCGCCAGGCACCGCCCGGAGAGGAGCGACCCTGGACGTGCAACCAGATGTTCCATTCGACTAGACCAACCGGTTTCGGAGCGTACCTGTGACCACAGTGACCGGCCTTAGTGCAACTGCACAGGCCTGCATTGCGGTCTACAACGCTTCAAAGATCGGTGGGAGCCTGTCGATTCACACAGCTTCTATGAGGGGCACAAACCCCAACATCAGGCCACTCCGGCCTCCCAGTGGTCGGTGGGTGGGTGGGAGTACCAACTCCACAGATAAAAGAAACTCTGACCCGTTCAGACAGATATCTAGAAACAGATGATTTCTAGAAATCATCTGTGTGAAGTTAGATAGCTGGGTCAAGCTTTAGATAGATAGATACTGAACCAGTGTGTTTCCGGTGTTGCCCCCGGTGCCTACATGGTGCACGTACGCTCCTTTTAACTAATTTTCCAGCTTCAGGAGATCATGTTTTCTTTTCAGGAAAACTCCAAGGGGTTGCCGCAACGCTTTGCGCAACTAGTTGTTGTCACAGAGTTGCAACTGTATGCATGCAGCTTCCTAAATCGGGAATGACTGATACAATGACAGTGTAACTCTGACACTAACCACAACACCCCGGTACACCATCTGCAGCTTGCCACTGCGGCACAGTTGGCCATCTGATGATTAATTGCCCGTGGGCTGGCGGGCAGCCGGGAGCGTTGCAAGGGCGCTTAATTTCAAGAGTGCAGATTGCAGATCTATGTGTTTCACAGACGCAGGACGCTCGCAGCGGCCTTGTGGATATCATTTCTCAAAATGATACCCTTGATATCCTTGATCCTCAATCATTTCATTTCTCATTTCCATTCGGTTACCATCACACTCGTCCCATGTTACATCGTGAGGGTCACACGCTTAGCAATCACATGACTGATTCTGCACGTCTACAGGTCACTGAGCATGTTGCAGACAAGAAAGGCTACAAAAGATGCGACTTTGAGTCTTTTCTTGCAGGTCTCATGGCTTTCTTGAACAGTTCATACGACCATTGGAAGTTCAGGACTGTGAGGGCAACCTGCACACACGCCCGCCATCAGGTGAAGCTGTCGCAGAATGCTGAGCACACATTGACGGCTGCCCCTTCAACGAATTCTTCTCAGTTCTGCCCCATAACGAACAAGAAACAACGAGAACACCCCCAAGAGTACAACCTGGTTGGACAGGGTTCCAACAACAATTCCATGTGGAGTTGCGAAGACAAGCACGCAACCACCCAACTCGTTGAGGTTGTACCCACCCAAATGATGGAGCTTGATACATGGTCTTTGTCTTGAGCAAATAGAGGAGTCGATTCAAGGGAGCACCACATCATATGCTGCGCAGGAATGTCTGATGCAGGGTGGAGCTCGATTGACAGGTGCTGCCACACTGGTACAACAGAATAGCCTCCTGAATCAGTTATATTGGTGCAAATTGAAACATAGTCATGTGCGAGAAACGGGTCCTTAGCCATGTACAGTTGAAGTAGGTTCAGGAAATGCAGGCAATTCAGGGTTTCAATGAAGGCACAATGAGCACACCTGCATGACTGGGGCAAACAGAATAGGATGAAAGATAGTCCCTCCTTCTTGTACAACTTCCCAGTACGCCTTGGATACATCCCAGATGAGATACGGAAAGAATATGTTGCGTATCAATATCCAGGTTGCATAAAACAGCAGGTCCAGTAGTCTCGATGGCATCACCCTGCGAGCAATAAGAAGCCATGTGTTCACCTGCATACCAGCAGCATTATTCAGTGACTACTTCTGACATGCACCTTGCAGTGCACAGGAAAGTTGCTGAGAACTGCAGTATTGCGCCTTGACAATACTGCAGCACGCTAAACTCTGGGTAATGGCACGATTGGCGCACCTCTACAGTCATAACATAGGACATCTTCGGGGCGGTGAGAGGGTAGTTGAAGGGTAGCATCATGTACAGCACTGCCACGATGTGGTGGATGAGCAGCACTGCTGGGCTCTTCACACAGACTGGGTCCAACAAGATCCAGGCGAAATCCACTATAAAGTACGCCATGGATGCCCACCAAAACGTTTCAAATTCTGCACCGTTCACACCTCCTTGTGTTCAGTTGCACCAGCCCCACCACAGAGACAGATGCACGACAGAGTTGAACAGACTGTAACATACACAGTATGCACACGTGCCGTCAAATGTTTCTTCCACAGATTTGAACATGCCGACCTGGGGCAAGCACGATGGGCACCTCTGTTCTGCCCATAACGTGAGCATCCTGTACACATCCGGAAGGGAAGGGGTCTCGTACCTTTGCCATACAACAGATACCAACAGTTGAAACTGTTCACTATGGCCAGAGCTACGAGGTTGAAGATATCGTGGCGGAATACCGCCGAATGCTGTTGTTTCGTTGCTCTCGCTTCATAGCCCGTGTCCTGCTTTGCGTACGCGGCCACTTTGCTATCCTTAGCAACAGGTTTCAAGTATGAATTGTCAGCCATGCTTGACGCTCGCTTCAGAGATGGCACGAACTGTGTGCACGAAATACGTTGTTCTGCAAACAGTCACTCGCACTCAGTTGCAGCCCTGCTTCTGCCAGGTTGCGGCAGACCAGCAGACGTCCGACAGAATAACTGTGAAATAAACTGAACTGTGAGCAGCATCGAGAATCGCACAAGTGCAGAGCTACTGCGGTTCTAGGTCTAGAAGGCACCCACGCACTTCCTAGACCTGGCAGTTGCCCAACAACCATTTTGGGTGCAGAAAGCAACATTGTGGCACTTTCAAATACGTGACTGATGGATGGTTTACTGGAATGCTGTTTGTGTCAGATGCTAATTGCAAGGTGACACAGCTGAGTGGTTCTTGCACAACCGCAGCGCTTGCCCGGCTCGTCCGTACAATACGCAAGCAGTACGCTCACGCGAAGCATCTAAACAAACAGAACATCCATGTATGTGGAATGGGTGCAAGGCCCATACTTGAATGAGAGTTCGGGTGGATGACACACCTTACTTGTGGAACCTCACACTCGTGCCTGCCCAATAGCCTTTTTCAAGATCGCAATCACGTCGGAAACGTTCTCAGTTAGGGATGTGTGTATGATGCGCTTTGATTTCGTCTGTTGGAAGAGCTGGATTCTCCAAGTAGACAGTAAGTACTGTCGTTGTGCGCACTCGTTGTGTTCGTGGATGAGAATTCATTCGGGTAATTCACATCACTATGTAACAATACTCTAGACGACAGCTGCATATGTATCAGCTGGCGTGTGTCCTCGTGTACTGCGCGCAGGCCGCCGGATTCTTGCATGTGCAAGCACATGACACAGATTGTGGATAATGATCTTTCATGCAGCAACAGTTCACCACTGTCTTGGTATCTGACCATCGCATAATAAGCCATGACATATTTGTATGAACGTTTTGCTTTGAGTTCGCAGGGCGCAAGGCATGAAGGTTCGGTGCAGCATGCTGTACCTCTCCTGGAACAGTACCAACACGCGGCAGAACACCACACACTGCAACATCCTGGATGTGTCGTGCACAAGGATGTAGGTTGGCCAGCTATGTGTTGTTTTCAATACCAGTGCCTTCAGCTGTTCCCTTCTCGCCATGTGGTGATGAGCATATGCATTTGATAGGGCTTTTCTTGCAATGGGGCAAAAAACCTCTGTCGCTTCAAAGAGGATTCAAACTGGCACTTCTGAGAGGCATGTTGCTCGGTTTTGAACCATGATTTTGCTGCTACTTTCAGTGAACGCTGAAAACCTGGGCAACACAGTACTGCATGCTCTGGTACCAACCGGCTGGGGCCATGACTGGCAAGCGGTAGAACGTGGCCACCCCACAACCAATAAAGCTTTGCATGACTGGTATACAGCATGAACTGATAACTGTTGTAACTGCTCCACCATTCGGACGGCACTTGCAATCGCAGCGTGCAATCCTGTAGCTGCACCACCCAACCATTTGACTCCAGCCAAAGAGCATACATATTGGTAATGTTTAAGCTTGTGAGTTAATCCCGCTAGATTTCTGGAATCGTACATCCCGGCGGGAACTTATAAATGCTCTTCATGGAGTGCTGGAGATGGGTTCATTCTGCCTGCCACAAAGACAAAAACCACAAATCTCAACCCGGGACTGACACATTATTTCAGCTCCTTGGAACCGTAGCAGCGTACAAAGACCTGCTCGTTGTGACGCACGTGCAGTCTACCACCTAGGTGCACCTCTGCAGGCCTGTCTCAAGCAGGTCGAGGCAGCAAATGCATCCTTCCAAGAATATCACGTCAATGTAAAGTGTCAGGGAATACGAACATGGCATGGAGTTTTGGGTTGGATAAGCAGTTCTGGGACGATTAGCCATGTGGTCACACACGAATTCATGCTTATCACTGAGACCGGATTGATCGTGAAACCGGGCATTGCTATGTTTTTGTAGATCAGTTGTAGCCAGACGTGAAAACCTTGTGATGATGTGCCTTCGTTATGTGGACAGCCTGTTGCTGGACATGCAGCGATATAAATCAGGGCCCGAATAGAGAGCAGTGCGTGGGTGGAATTTCAAACTAGCCGCTGTTTATACTAGTAGGTCAACGCGATGGGTTTGACACCTGTGGACCTTGCTGTCATCGGGGGTATGTCAGGTACAGTCGAGGTTTGCCTCATGCAGCCCACTGTTGCCTTCAAGAACGCAGTGCAAGAGGGCCGGCCGATGCCATGGAATCCTGTACATATGTATCGTGGCCTCGGGGTATGTTCACGTGCTAGGTTCGGCAAGAGTACCTGCTGCCTTCGTGTGGCTTTTGTAGAGATGTCACTTCGCACAGCAATCCTGGCTTGTTCTCTATGACTTACTGTAGCGACATGCAAATTGTATGCAGATGAACATTCTTTCTGTAGCACCTATCACAGCTGCACAGTTTGGCACAAATTTCTTCTACAAGTCTCTGCACCAGCGGTTGAGTGGCAAGGATACAATGAGCAGCAGAGACTGTATAGCCACCAGTTTTGCAGCTGGAGCCACTTCAGCAGCCTTAGCAAACCCGACAGAGCTCGTAGTCATACGCCAGCAGCAAACTGGCCTGCCCCTTGCCACTGCATGCTACAACCTGATCCGCACCCACGGTCATAGAACCATCAGCGTTGCCATCGGGCCTACGATGCTTAGAGAAGGCATCTATGCGTCCTTCTGGATGGAGGTGTGTCATGCCCTAGTCTTCTCTCGTGTGCCTATCACATTGGCGCCCTGTCAGGTGTCATGCTGTTTCAAGCTGACCCATCCTCTCATGTACTGCATGCAGCAACATGCACCCCCACAATGCAACTCAGTTGCGATACATGAGATGCGTCTTGAGAAGCACCAACGCAAGAAACAGCTGACGCGAAGTCAGGCTGTGCACAGCAGGGGTGTCGTTATCAATTGGCAACTTGTCAACCGTTGTCAGCCAAATTAATTAACTTCTGTCGCGGTCATGCCGGAAAATAAATTCTTATATGTAAAAAACGTATATTTGAAAGCATTTCGCTGACATCATGAATCTCGCCCATTACTCAACTATGTCCCTGGCATGCAGCGCTTCCAGGATGTCCTGCCAGGCTGCACACACCAGTGGACACACACACACGCGCGCACACACACACACACACACACACACACACACACACACACACACATCCAAATAATACTGAGCTTGCATGCACATTCCAGGACCCGTCATCACATCAGACTTCAATCTGCTCCATGGGAGGCTGAAAACGGTTCGAGACCAGCAGTCTTGCTGTGTGCAGGGGATGCCACTGTTTGCCAGGATGTTAGATTCAACGGAGTTTGTCTCCAACAATCTACCATCAGGCGCATCGCATCTTGTGGCAGGAGTGGCTGCTGGCGTGATAGGATCCACTCTGTCTCACCCTTTCGACACCATCAAGGTGTGCCTCTGGCAGGTGGCCCTGCATCCTCATCTCCCTCAGAACATGCCCACTCTCACATGCTGGTCCACTTCCAACACGGTAATGCAATGCACCACCTGATTTTATCAGTACAGTGCTCATTGTGCCACCTTATTGTGCTTAAAGGTCTGCTTTCTACAGTGAATCCTGGCCATGTGCTCAAGCATGAAAGGCTGTGTGCACCCTTTACAAACAACTTGCAAGCCTGGCGCAGGTTCGAATGCAAGCCTTCATCGACAAAGACCATCCGCAACATAGCAGGTACAGCACAGTCTTGAGCACAGTACGTAACACCATTCAAGATGAGGGCGCTTGGGCTCTCCTGAAAGGTGTCGGGCCACGGGCTTTCCGGATAACATGTACGTCTCCTTGCAGTGCCCTCTTGCAGTGCCCTCTTGCCCACTCGGCATGAGCCACTCCACTGCGCTGCCTCTGCCTCATCACCAGGCAATGTGCAGCAGCTCCTGCCTTGCATCATGTCCCCGGTGGCCCCCTGTGCTCTTCTCTGCCAAAACACTGCACAGGCGCCTGCCCTCAGTTGCATTGATGCTTTCTTCATTTGAGCAGGCTGTGTGCACCTTTTGGTTGTGAACCCATCGTGCGAATGCTCAGGTACAATAGCACGGCATGATGGCACATGCTGTTGCAACGACCTGTCATCATCAAGTGTATGTTCAAGTGTTGTTTGAATGTCATCATCAAGTGTATGTTCATCACTGTGTGCTTCGACTGAGACCGGCGTCAGGCAGACGCTGTGTCGCTGTGTTGGAGATCTGTGGTAGGTGCATGGGCCCAATGCATGCACGTCATTGATTGCTGCGGCAGTGGGACCGGAGGCCCGTGTGCAGGCGCCGTGTTCATCCTCACCTTTTGCCGCAATGAGCTGTCACCTTACTATCTGCGGGGGAAAAATTCTGTGCTCGGGATCACAGAGGAGGCCAGCTAGGCTGCTGGCACAGAGCCGTTGCCGAATGCCAGGCATGAGGCAGCATTGCCGCATCAGACGCGGCTATACTGGCTATCTTCTACAGATCCGCATCGTGCGGCAGGATGCATGTGCACTAGGGCTCTCTGGGACGTCTCTGTGTCTTCAGAGGTAGTGAACAACACAAAATACAGTCGTCACAATAAGATTGATGTCTTTGGTGCTCTCTTGTGGTGCTGTGCACATGTGTCGGAGGCGTCGGCCCTCTCCCAGGAAGTGCTGGACTGCAAACCAGGGACTTTGATGCTTTTGGTGGGCTCTGTCTTGTGCACAGCTTTGGTGTGCATTCTTGGTTTGGGCATGTGCAGTGCTGAAGCTGTGCAGGATGTTGGTCCTGAGAATTGCAAGTTTGCAGTATGCTTCACAGTGGGAGCTGTTGCTCCCTTGAACTCTGGGGCTTGCTGGGGAGAGGTCGTGCATGACTTGAGCAACTAGTTGGTCATGCTCTCATGCAGCTTTGTGGATAAAAACGTGCTGAAGGAGTGTTCTAGTACAACTAGAGGCATGCATCAATCCCGTAGGCTTTCAGAGCTAACAAGTGTGCCACAACAGCACACATCACCGCCTTTAGCATCTGCGGAGGATATGTAATATGTCTGGCTTGCTGAGTGAACAATCTCCTGCTGTGCCATGTGATGGATGTACGTCTGTAACTTTCACAGACCATATGTCTGGCAGAAGTTTGAGCTCCGGAGATATTCTCCTGCGGCCAGTTTGGTTGCAGTCCAAAAACTGCGCAGAAAGAGGAAACAGGTCAGAAGTGCTTCATAACATTGTCGTTGCCGCATGGCTATAGTGCATCATACATATTTGTCCAACTGATTGTTGTCATCCTCGAGAAGTAGAACGCCGTAACAAGGGCTAAGCATGAAGCTGAGCTGTTGATAGTGCCGAGAATTAAACATACATCTATAGTGGTGCTCAAGCACAAAGTGTGCAACGGCAAAAGAGCAACTGTGACAAGGCAGCAACCCAGGGAGCAAGCAAGGTCGAAAACAAGCAACAGAGTAAGACAGAACAAATCATCAAGCGACAGAGAGACATCGCCAAGCACCTACACACAATCAGCACTGCCGAAACACAGGACAAGGGAATTGGGGCTACAGAAGCGGCTCGCACAAGCTGGCCAAAACGACCCGTTGGGGGTGGCGCACCCGGCGCCCCCCCAAGTGAGCTGCCGAACAGCCTCAACGACAGGCAGCCACAGGGAACCAGAGTTCCCAGGCCGGAATGAAGGAGTGGAGCCGGGGGGCCCAAGGCGGGGGCTGGAAGGGGAGAGGCCAAGAGGGAGGCAGATGCGGAGCCTAGGAGCAGAGCAAGGCCAAGGGACCTGCTGTGGGGGTGGGGGGAGGAGACTGAACGCGGTAGACGTGGGGCGCGTCCAACAGCAGAGATGACCGGGTTGGAGGTCGTGGCCGTGAAGGAAGAGGTGTGAGAGGGGGACAGCTGAGGGGGGCTGGAAGGGGGCTATCGTGGTTGCTGAGGATTGTGGTTGTTACCAACGTTGGGGAGTACCCCATGGGCATGCTCTACAGCTCCACTTCGTGTGTGCACCCAACATGCTACTGTGGCCCAGGGAGCGTCTGACATGAGGATGTGTCATTACATTCCAGTCTGGATCATAACAAAATGCTAGAGGCCTATAGCTCGTGCACTCAGCGTTGTAGGCCACCAGCCCAGCACAGGGATGCCCAGGGACTACACGTTACATGCATGGGACCCTCAAACAGCTGTATCTGATGCATCATATAGCAACACAGGCACAAACCTCTCAGATTTGACGTTTTCAAGTACCATCCCAGCACTAAATATTGGGCCAGCTGTTTCAAAATTTTCATGGTTCAACTCGCAGTTGGCAAAAACGCACTTCAGGAAGAAGTGGTACAAACTTTCTCTGGCAAAAACTGCATCAGAAGCTAGGTCAAACAGGCCCAACAAATGGAAGATATTGCCCCGAAAAACAGATAGTGGTTCAATGTTTAGCGTGTATTGGCAATTTGAGGATGCAAGGGTTCAATGTTTAGCAACATCTTGGTCATGGTTCAATGTTTACTGCGGCCCAATATTTAGTGATGGTACGGTATGCTAAGCCCGGGTAGGTCAGTGAGGCACTGACAACACACCAGGCACCCTGAAGATGGGCCGACTGGAGGCCCAGAAGATTCAGTGCAGTCCTTCATGTGAAAAAAATGCAGTGGTGTGATGATGGCCTACAAACTCTGTCTTGCAAGTCACCCCCTGGTGTGCATACTGTGACTCATACGTCACAAGTGAGATGGTGCGATCGATCTTGCATGTGTGGTGCTGCGTTAGGTTCAGGAGCCAGCATTGCGATTGTATTGCACATGCTATAACCATGCACACACAATGACAAACCAGCGCCGTTCTCGGCCACTCACATGTGTATTGGATTTGCATACATTCCATCCTTCATCAGGAGAACAGTAATTCTCCAGGATTTCAGTGCTGGCCAGAAGGTTCCAAGGTACAGGAAGGGATCGCAGGAGGGCCTTGTGGAAATGAACCCAAGTCATTGTAAGTATACCAAAAAATATAAAAGCAACCAACGCATAGAACTGACAACTCTTATTGCAGTAGTGTGGTCTGAAGGCCTGCACTCCACGCTGCTCACCCCCACAACACCACAGTTCTGCACACAGTTGCGCAAGCAATTACGTTTGTGTTATACCAGCAAAAAACCTGTTGGGCACAATTTCCGGCAGCCAAGCAGCCTCTATCACAGTGGCAACGTGTGCGTACGCGCGGCTCGTGATCACCACCTCTGAGAACACCACGCATGCCGGCCTGGTGGCTACAAGCACCGAAGACGGGTGAAGCTGCACTTCTTGGCCGCTCCCGTAGAGCCTGTAGCCACCTTTCCCACTCGTGCGCCGCGCAGCGTTGTGGAAGAGACCCTTCAGCAGAGCTTGCCGCAGAGCAGGGTACCCCTCAGCGTCCGCGTCCTCATTCAGTTGCACGCTCATCTGCTGCAGGTGGCCCTGCATGCATGCAGGGTACTACACTTCGCCCCAAACTCAGAGCAAATGTTGCTCAGAGGGTACCTCTTGGTAAAATAAATCGTTATTTGTTAGGCGGTTAGACCTGGAAACTCAGCAGTCAGCCCGAGTACTCTGGGCAGTTTCCTCAACGTTTGCACAAGGCTGCCTGCGTGGTGGCAGTTGCATTGGTGCCCTCGTATGTTTGTGTTTCAATTGTTCATTTCTTTCCTCGTTGGCCTTTACAGGCCGAAAAAGTAGGTAGTGGTCAAGTCGCTGAACTGAAGTGGTTAAGAACCCAAACAGGTGGACTCAACATGCATAAAGAACCGGCACAAAAGCAACACCACAAAACAGCTTTCGTTAAGACAAAAAGCTGCTGGAATCAAGTTTCATCGTGGAGCCCGTTAGCCCAACAATTGGACAAGATCAGAACGGATGTACACCAAAACCAGAGAAGTCGCCAGCGACACAACAAAAGACAGTGCAAAAAACACAAGAACCAGGGCAGGAGGCTTGCCTGCAGCTGCGCCTGCACCCTCTCTGCATGCCTCAGTGCCTTGAAGCTTACAAAGTGCCGACTGCACCACGTACTGCGCTTCTTTGGAGGCAGTTCCTCATACGCGCGCAGCACACGCAGCAGCGTCACATGGTCCCCCAGCTCACTGCGGAACTCCCTCTGGGCTGCTGCTGCCTCCCGCTCCCTGCACAGCACGCACAGCATACACAGCTGGTTGCATCCACGCCTCCTCGGGAGGGGCACCCCATTTTTCTTCATTCCATGCAGGGTCACAGGCACAGTCGCCAGGTGAAAGAATCTGGCCAGCAGACCAGCAAGGGGTTCTTGCAATTGACCACGGAAATCTTACAACCAGCTGGTACCCCCATGGACACTTGTACATCTGTTGTGTGACCTGAAGAATGGGGCGGGCGCGCACCCCACACATCATGCAAGGCAGGCAGGTGTGTGAGCCTGCGAGGCGCAACGGTTCGCACCGAGAAGGTGGAGTCAGCATGACTCTATCCGAGGATAGCAGAGCTACAACCGAAACTGCGTCACGGGCACAATTCAACTCAGCTGCCGCGAGCAGCGTGGCGGCGAGGGGGGGCTCCACAGGCAGCCGCGCCATCTGCCGGCCCCTGTCGGTGAGCGCCCCTGCGACGTCCTGCATTGCGCCCCCTCAATTGTAATTGCACCCCCTAATTTAACTGTACTCAGCTCGTGATTAGCTCATGATCTCACGTTTTGGCCGTGTGCTGTGTCACTCACTGAGTTCCAGTACCACAGAATAGCTCAGAATAGCTGATGTACGTGTGTCTTGCAACAGATGAATGTCGTTTCTCGTGTTGCATGTGGCACCTGTGGTGCAAGCTTGTATCAAACCAAACAGCAGAGAAACTGATGACACGCACCGTTGCTTGCAGGCCTTGCAGAGTGTTGAGCGCCGCCTTGAGCATGCCTTGCGACGGAGGGTCCAGGAAGTCAAAGTTTACCACATCCACCACCCCGATGGCCTTGAGCTGCAGCACCACGGCCACCAGGCTGCTCCTCTGGATCTCTGGCGTAGCAGTTGCGGGAAGCTGGGTGAATTGGGATTCTTGAAACAGCCGGAAGCACTTCCCTGGCGCCTCACGCCCAGCACGACCGCAGCGCTGCATGCATTGAGCCTGACTGATCATGCCCACCTGCACTTCTACTGGTGTGTCGGGATCACGGCGTAGTTGTATGCCACCAGAACGCTGTTCTGACCGATTCTGTTAACATGGTTTTTTGGTGTAGCATGCATGTGAAGAGGCCACTGACTGCGGAGGGCTGCTGACCGGTGCACATCAGGGCGCAGCGCTGACATGCAAACTGTGTGCATGCAACATACTTTCATGCTATGACTAGACAAACCGAAAGGAAGTGATTGGGCAAGACTTTGCACAATGCGAAATTCGTACCAATACCACTACTGCGCTCCAAGGGCGTGCTGCACTGCGGCAGTTATCCTTGTACTATGCATCAAATCGCGGCTTGAACTCTCAATTCACACAGTGTGCAGTGGTGGTGTACAAATAATCTTTTTGTACCTACTTTCAAGTTCAAAAGAACTTCAAAAAAACTTGAACACCTGCAGGGGTACCAGTTGGGGTAGCAACATACTGCTGCAGGCTTGAGCGGTCCAAGTGCATGGAGCATGCAAGATCGCACACCTGCAGGGATTCCATGCCTTTGGTAGCACTGTAAGCACGGGTCTTTGCCATGCCAGTGTCCACGACGAACCTGATCCCTGGTATCGTCACAGATGTCTCTGCAATGTTTGTGGCGAGAACCACCTTTCGGGTGCCTTTCGGCAGCGGAGCAAACGCCGCCGTTTGCTCCTCGGCTGGCAGCGCTGCATAGACAGCCACAGGCATAAGCTCTAGGCTTTTGGGGTGGCTGAGGGTGCGGCCAACTTCCAGCAGCGTGGTCTTCACCAACTCGATTTCATCCTGGCCTGTCAGAAATACAAGAATTCCACCCTCCTCCTCGTCGAGGTGCAACTGCAGTGCATAAAAGTATGAAAAAACTCACACTGTATAGGGCTTCCAGCTCTGTAGTGACGCTTCACAGCTCTTGAGGCGTACACCCCTCCCTTATATCGAAACTGCACTCGGAATTGCATCTAAAATATAGTCTGGATACCGAGGAATTCCATGGAAACTACATTGCAGCATGATGTTCATGAATAGAAAATTTGAATTAGCATTGAGTTATCATATTGGTAGCCGTTGAAGCTGCTCAGATCAGCAGTATCGCGCACAGGAATGGTCATATGCAAACGTACAAGCGGAGATGTGGCATACTCCTTGAGTGCGGATGTGATTTAAGCAGCCCGTGAATGCTGCATACCTGAATGACGGTGTCAATAGCTGCTTTTACATAGCTGTCTTGCTTTTGGGCCGTGTAGAAGAGCTGCACTGGATACTGCCTGCCGGGGATGTAGGCTGCTTTGGAGCAGGGGAAGAACTCCAAGAACTTCTTTTCTTCGAGAGTAGCAGACATGACCACCAGCTTTAAAGGATGCTCGCTGTCAAACCGTTTTTGTTGGGCCCTCTTGAGAAGTCCCAGCAGGACATCAGTGTTGACAGTCCTCTCATGAGCTTCATCCACAAATATGATGCTATATGCTAGCAGACAAGGGTCTGAAACGGCTTCACGAATAAGCATACCATCTGTCATGTACTTGACCTGCTCATGTCAGAACTGTCTTTTGTTGCTCCTCAGAGCTGCGTGGTGTACATGCAATCCTGACACAGCATCAGGCACTAGTGAATAGAATTTAACATTAATGCGGGTGTTCATCAGAATTTATACACTTTGTGTATTGGCAGTACAGCATCTTGCGCGCAGGGTTTTTAGGTTGGTGGCACACCCTGGTGTCCTTGCTAGTAGTGTCATCAAACCGCACAGAATACCCCACCTCACATCCGATGCGAGATGCTTTTTCATTAGCAACGCGCTGTGCAACAGTTATTGCCGCGATTCGCCTAGGCTGAGTACATGCAACCAGCCCCGATGGCTTGAGCTTGAGATGGACAAGCTGGGGAGCTTGTGTTGTCTTCCCACTACCAGTCTCCCCCACAAGTACCACAGTGCCATTATCTCGTATAAGTTGGACAATTTCTTTGCGTTGGGACCAAATGGGAAGCGCTCTTCTGCCCGGAAGCAGCTGCAAAGCCTGTTCCTTCAGCTGGAGAGCATCATCTTGGGCCTTTCCTGTCATTTACTTATCTATGCACAGTGTGCTAACTTGTGAAGAGGACGATTTTCTAGAAACATCCTTGTGGATGCTGCTATCCGTGCCAGTCGGAACTGGAAGAGTGATTGGATTGGCCAGCCGTGCACCAATCAGCAACGCGCAATTACTCTCAGGAGGGGGAAGATGAAACATTAAACATGATATTCGATACTTACTGTGCCACAATAGCTAGATTCAGGATCACAACGGGGGACAGAGCTAATGGCGTGCTTGCACAGCGCCTCTGATGTTCAGAGTCTGAACAGAGTGTATGGAGAGCACACGAATTCGTACAAGACACAGCGAAGAGCGTGCATGTAGGTGACCGAGTCCACAGCAGTCCTTCGACGTCCATGAGCTTCGCCAATGCGGTGCATGCAGGCATCATGCAGCACGAGCTAGCTGGGTGCAATTCTACTCTCCTCGCGAGGCCTCGTTGAGCGCATGTACAACAACTAGTAGCAGAGGTTTTCCAATGTCAGATACAGTATTCATAACGATATTCAGCTTGGCAGCTTGATACGAGTTTCAGTACTGAGCTTGCATCACATTCGAACACCAGTGAACTGTGCATCCCCTCCTCGTATGGCACCGCAGCTGAAAGTAACAAGTACGTATCAACCTTGAGTTACAAATGGCCAGGTTATTTGTCCAAACTGAGGGTATTCGTCTCCACAAAAGGTTTCGACGCCAGTTCCCATATATCTTGGTGCTAACGACATTGATCAATTAAAGCGACTGCATCTGACTGAGGTATTGTTTACAGTTCTCCATGCCCGCGGTTTGAAGAATGTTGCATCCTGGGGGAGCGGCGCTCAACATCCTCAAGCTGAGGTCACGTACAATGGCCAAACATGGAACTCACAGCCACACAAAGGTTCGCACTGCCCTACAGTTTAGCGTGTTAGGAATTACCCCCCAATTCAGGGCCCCAAGAATGCCTGGTCGCCCCCACGCTCCTCGTTACGTAACCTGTTCATTCCACCAGAGTAGGCCTACGCGTAGGCGCACTGTTCCTTGGCTATGCAGGCGCAGGAGCAAATGCGATCATCAACGAGTCATGTATGTTCTCGTTCACGGCAGCTGTGGACACTATCACCATCAGCATGCGGCACAAGAGCAAAGTCATTGGCACACAACGAATCTCAATTTCCCAAGCACGCCATCAGAAGGTGGCAGCTACAACACAACTGGAAGATACCAGTGGCTATGGAGTGGGCACAGTGGAGTATGAAGTGGAGGTAATTGGGGGAGCAGCGACGGTATGATGAGCGCTGTCATGTTGTCCTGCTGTGCATCTTCTTACATGCATTCCCACATAATACGCAGAGCATTGCGTTCCTGGATGCATTTATGTTTCAGTTGGCCTGTCTACATCGTCTTCTCGACGGTTACCATACTCTCTCTCCCTCTAATGGAGAGTTAGGCCTGTGCATCGCCCTTGCAAGCTGTACCAACAGTTCACTTTAATTGAGAACAGTGCGGGGTTACACATAACACCAACACATGCCCAAATTGGTTAATGTTCCGTAACAAGGCTGGCTTGTAGTACTCACTAGTTTACGAGGTCATTGGCATGTTTCTGTGCAGGCACCCCTTAGGCCGGCACCATCCTCATCCAGTGTGACACACGCACCCAGCCTGCAAAATAGCATGCCCATTCATCGCCCTCAGCCAGCCGCTGCTCCACTGAACCCCTATGCGGCTGCAGCACCAGTAGTGGCACCCCTAAACAGCTCCTACCCTGTGGCCACCCCATATCCAGCACAGCATGCAGCCCCTATGTCCGCGATGGTCAGTCCCCCACCCTACGCAGCCGCTTACCCTCCAGCCACGGCACCATACGTAGGCGTAGCCCCATCGCATCCTTCACATGTAGCAAAGTACCCAGGGTTGCCGGCACATGGTGACAGTGCAGCTCCAGTAGCACCTGTCTATCCAGACTTCAGCGCACCATTGAATGGCTCCGCCCCAGGCAGGCATGGTTCCCCATCATCAATGCAGCAGTCGTCTACGGCATACTATAGCCAGCCCAGCAGTGCTCACGGTGCACATGCGTCTGCATCGCAGTACCCAGCGCCGAGTGCCCCTCCCATGCCAGCCAGCATGGCCGACCCTCACTCTCATACATACCACCTACCAGGGGGCCGACAGGCCCACGCTTCTAGCAGCCTACCAAACGCACCATCAGGGTACCCTGTGCCAGCACCAGCGGGCGCCTCACGCCCTCCTCCTCTTAGCAACGGCCCGTCGCCGCCCACGAGCCCGCACGACACCGGCCCACATCATCCTCCCGCTCCTGCGGGGTACCCCCAGCCCAACCATGGTACGCCGCCTTCGAATCTGCGAACATCAGGCACAGGTATCAGCAGGGACTGTAGCAGTGCAGTATCACATGCCCAGCACGCTTGGGCTGCAAGGCAGGCTGGGTCGGTATCTGCAAGGTACCCAGAACCAAATGCAGCGCCAGGGTTTTTCTTCAATCGCTCAATCAGTATGCCTACGCAGCCTCCTCCTCGAGGTCACAGTGTGCCAGATCCAAGTGGAGATACCATGCGTACAACATCGAGCCGCGTTGTCGGTGAGTACGGCCTTGGTGCATACACCCGCACGTCGCGGCAGAGCGCCACGGCTTTGCCTCTCTATCATGGCAGCGCCACCCCATCCAGCCCCTTGCATTCTCACACTAGGGACTCAAGTAGTAGGTCATTGCATGCTGCAGCATTGCATTCAGGGGTGCATGCGCAGAATGGTTCGCGCTGCGCAAAGCCTCATTGCACTCCTGGATACGCCCTATATGAGGGCTAGTTGCCCTGCCCTCTTGGAATACATTGCCACGCATTATGCGTCTTTACTGTCTGCCTAGAGCATGGCACAAAATTCGTTGTGTAGAGCTATTGCTCACCGTCTTTCAGCGCCTGGTTGGCAGTGACTATTTTCTTGTGGAGTGCCTGCATTTCAAGCAGGTGTTCAACACATAATTTCCTGTAGGTTCAAGGAGACGGACCAAAAACAGTAGGTGATGTTTTTTTCTCGTGCCAGGTCTGCTTTAAGCTGCAGACTGCAGGCAGGTGATGTTGTATGTGTCTCTATGCTACTTGCTGAGCACTGATGTCCGGATGGCAACGCCCCCAAAGATGTTGATGATGCCACCTGCTGCCAGTTTGCGGAACGAGGAGGTGGTGTGGATTACTTTCGGTTGGTTGGCTCTCAAAGTTTATGGCCCTGGGGCGCTTCAAGCGTTGGCAACAGGGGCTGCCACAAAAGCACTGACCTGTTTCCCTCACCTTCGTTCAGGCCTGCTGGCGGTGCAGGTTTCCAGCAGCCTCCTCCAGCAGCACCTTCACCGTACACTGGATGGGCCACCGGCCCGCAGCAAAGTGCGCTGCCACAGCTAAGTCAACAAGGGCCTGCGCCCCAAGTGGCACCGGGGTATCCAGCACTCTCGTAGCCCCAGCATGCGCAGTGACAAGAGTCCGCCCACGTGGGGTGGACACGTGGACTGTGAGTGGATCGTGTAGCGGTGGCTGAATCACTTGCTTTTGCACAAAGGAAAATTGAGTGGGCTGCTTACTGTGCATGACTCGAAGGCGTCGCGGGAGACTGGCTCGCTCAGTCTCATTGTGCTGAGTGTCCACGTTGTTTTCACAACGCAGGGTTGCAAGACAAGGCGCTCCCTCAGGTTTTCGTACTCAGCTTAGGGTGAGATATAGTCCCCTACAGCTTTGCTGCGTGCAGCCACAAAGACAAGCCATGGCAGAGGGGTACACCGAGCCGCAAGCTGGGAACGCATGTCGGGGTGTTCATCTGGATGACTTGCCCAGTTGCGGAGGCTGTTGTTACATACAGAAGCTGGTGCACGCAGCCGGATGCGCACAGCTGGTGGGGATTTGTGTGTGTCCTACTCAGAGATCTCTAGCTGAAATAGCGGTGATGCGTGAATGTGCTGAAGTATCACTGTGCACAGCGTGAACAATGGGACAAGAGAGAACCTTGTAACGCAACACTCTTCTTGGAGCTCTCCGAGCCTGGGTGGTCAACTACCGTTGCCATCAACCCATTGCACACTTGTCATGTCGCAACCTGACGCAGCTAGCATGTTGGCTATGGGACACCTGAGCTCCGTTTGATGTTGCAAGAGCGCAAGTCGCTCCTTTGAAAGGCTTTCAGCTGCATGTACTAGCACTCGTCCGTAAACTCTTGTTAAGCGAGCAGGGACGGGAGGGTCTTGATCTATAGGCAAGTTCAACGCTCCCCGCGTGTCTCGCTCCGCTCTAAACTCCATGTCAAGCCACTTGATCGTCACTCGAGGTTTCATTTGTCGGCTTACAAAAAGTGCTGTTGCCTGCGTGCAACCTGCAAGAGCTGCGAGCAGAGTCTCCACGGGCTGAGGCGCGCTGTCTCTGCCTCCCATTTCACGAGGGACATCTGTCCGCAAGATATGGCCTGTAGATGTTTCTACATCAGCAGCACTTCTGTTTTGTGATGCAGTTTTTGCGCTCACACGATACTTGTGTAAATTATGTTGCGTGGCAGCAGCACTGAGGGATCTGCTTTCACCAGGTCGAACGTGGTGCGACCGCAAGTGCATTCCTCTTGCCAAACGCCCCAGCTGATGAGCATGACATAGCATAATGCCGATAGTTTTCCACTGCTTGGACTAGTGACTGCAAGACCTTGGCTAAATAGGCTGTGCTCAACACAATCTGGGACGGGTTGCTAGCTAGTGCGGTAGAGGGGCACAAAATGAACAGCTTACAGCTTGCATGAGTACATGCTTGCAAAACGCACAGCCTCTGGGCATGCAAACGTGAACCTTGCAGAGGCCTGTACAGGAACTCTGTGTCCAGAGGTGTTGTTCATCACGGCATCCTCCAGATGAAAGATGTTGATTCAACAGAATGCAGAAGAGTACGCTGCCCTACTCCTCCTGATGATGTTCAGAACACAAGTTGCTGCGCTCATGATGAAGGTGTTCATGTACAAGCTGCGCGGCAGTGGCCACTGCCGTGCACGCTGAACCACTGCAGTTCAGGCATGCAGCACGACTCAGGCCCCAGCCATGCATGCACAGCCAACCTGAGGAGACCAGGCCTGAAGACTGCAGCAGATTGCCCACACTAGGAGCAACTAAGCCACGGAGTACTGACCATGGTGTTCATTCTGTAGCCAATGAACTGAATTCTGTAGCTGTGATTGTGGCGGCGAATTGTGACATGAATGGCAGGCTCATCCATGGCCCTGTTCCACAACCACCCGCAGCTCTGATCCCTGCTTTGCAGCTCATACTTGCTGGCCTGCTGCTGTGAGCATGAAAGGCTTCTGACCCTATTTTCATATGCGACTTCCTGTATACATACATGTAGCATCTCGCATGCAATCAGTTCATTCTGTGTGCAGGCTCGGCAGGGAATGGATTCCCCTGTTTACCTTGCATCTGGTTTCCTGTCTTGAGCTCCAGGGCAGTTGAGCACTGAAAAAGTGCAACGTGGTTTACAACTCACACGGCTTTCATGCTTGTGAAACAGCTTGGCAGAATCATATTCAGACACTTATAGTGTTTGTCAACACGGATTTCGCGTCTATGAGACACATGCCCCTTTTCTTTGAAGCTTCTTGAGTACTTCAACTTTTGAGGCCAGGTCTGAATCATGGCGTCGAAGAACACTCAGGCAAGATTATCGCGCAACTATGCCCAAGAGGCAACAGCAGCATGACGGATTTGCCTTGATCGAAAAAAGGAGTGTCTAGAATGGCTTCCACCAGCTTCGAATGCTAGCAAATTAGATTGCCCTGCTCCGGCCTGTTCATCAGCATCGAACTTCATGCCCATGCATCGATCATCGAGTATTCGAGTCACTGTTTGCCAGCTGAACCTGCAGAATGTTCGCACCTGCTGAACATCACAGTCATGTATAGGCAGCATATCCGTGTCACATGGGGGGGGGGGGGGGCATGAGCCTTCAATCGTTCTAGCCACAATTGTGCGGGGTTCTTCTCGAAAACAGCTATTGACGGTGTCCCATGCACTTAAAACTAGTGGTACACTGAAAGCCCGGAATGAACGACGAGCATCAGGCAAGAGTGGTGGAGTGGTAGAGCATACCGAACATTGTCGGGATAGCCGAAAACTCTGTGACTGTTGTCTTGGAGCCACTGCTGACAAGTTGGGTCGGAGGGATAGCCACTGCCGGTTTCACCTCCGAGCAGGGTGGGGCAGCGGTCCCTGGTGACCTTGGCGGCGATGGACGCCACAGACACGATCGGGTACAGTGAATCTGCTTTGGGGCACACAGTGAAGTGGATTCCAGGAAACCGTGCAGAGAGCCTTCTGGAATAGTTGTCTGCATCTCCCACTGTGTCTATAAATGCCTGCATGCTCTCAGACAAGTGAGGCATGCAGCCCAGTGTACAACACAGCACTGTTGAGATGAAGCGGAGTTTGATCTATGCTTCAGCTGTAGGACACTGTCAAGGGTCATGCAACTGGTCGGCGGGGGGGGGGGGGGGGGGCCAATATAAACGGTGACTTAATTAGTGC